>JABUQX010142433.1:25000-27500 GCA_015478945.1 Trachelipus rathkii
CAAATGTCGACCATTTGACCTGTCGATCATATTCCCTGTCGACCATTTAGTACTAGTTTCCATTCAGGATATAGGAATGGTAGGCAAGTTCATGAGGTGTATCGTGAGAACTATAAAAGAAAAGTCACTGTCAATGGTGAACATTGAATTCACCCAAAATTATGATTTCTGAGAAAAGAGAAGAAGAGAGAGAGAGAGAGAGAAGAAGAGAGAGAGAGAGAGAGAGAGAGAGAGAGAGAGAGAGAGAGAGAGAGAGAGAGAGAGAGAGAGAGAGAGAGAGAGAGAGAGAGAGAGAGAGAGAGAGAGAGAGAGAGAGAGAGAGAGAGAGAGAGAGAGAGAGAGAGAGAGAGAGAGAGAGAGAGAGAGAGAGAGAGAGAGAGAGAGTTTATTCTATTTCGAAGTTTAGACAATAAAAGAATTTAGAATAATCAGTAGAGTTACTAGGTGATAAATAAATAGAACAGACGAACAGAGTTGTAGATTGACATGAGACATTAAACCACAGAATAGGAAATTCAGACCTCGAATTAAAAACACTAGAACAAATTAACATCGTTGCGCAACATCCGCCATTTGATGAAAATTGAGGATAGAGGATAGTAGAGAATGAGGATAGAAAGAACAGAGTAGAGTTTGCTGTCAGAGCACTCAAGCACCTGTATTTCGGTTAATAACAAGAGATGACTCTAGAAGAATAGAGATGGGGTTCGACAAAGTAGAAATTCGAGAAAAGACCGAAGGTTGCAGAAATTAATATAGAAAAGACCATTCAACCATAATATATATATATATATATATATATATATATATATATATATATATATATATATATATATATATATATATATATATATATATATATATATATATACATATATATATATATATATATATATATATATATATATATATATATATATATATATATATATATATATATATATAGTATATATATATATACATATATATATATATATATATATATATATATATATATATATATATATATATAGAGAGAGAGAGAGAGTGAGGGCGAGGGAAGGGGTGGGAATAGTTATGAGGAAAGAGGTGTGGGATAAGGTAAAGGGTGTGCAGCCAGGTGAGTTCGAGGATAATGTGGGTAAAAGTGAAATTTGGGGGAAATGTGGGTTTTTATATGCGCATATGCACCAGTGAATGGAGCGAGAGAGGAGGAGAGAAAGATTTTGGAGTGAGTTGAATGAGTGTTGGGAAAGCTTCTGGGTAAATGATAAAATTTGTCTATTGGGAGATTTGAATGCAGGAGTGGGAAGGAGGGGTGGGAAGAATAATAGACCATTTGGGGTAGGGGAGAGGAATGTTAATGGAGAAAGTCTGTTGAGTTGTGTGTTGAAAGAAGAATGATAGTGGGGAATACTTGGTTTTAAAAAAAAAGTGAAAATCATAAGTATACATGGAAGAGTGAGATAAAGGGGGGGGCGATACTTGATTATGTGTGTGTAAATGGAAGGATAGAGGCAGATTACTAGATGTAAAATGTATTTAGAGGGGCGGGGGAGGGGGATATCGGATCACTATTTGGGGTTGCTAGGATAAGGGTGGGAGGAGAGGTGACGGTTAGGGAAAGGGGAGAGAGGAGAGTAGAAGTGATAAAGGTGGAAAAATTGGAGGAGACAGTGTGCAAGAGGGAGTTTAGGAGAGGTATGGAGGATAGGTGGAGAGACGTGAGAGGGATGGGAATTGGGGAGGTGGAGGGGGAGTGGATGAGATTTAAAGAGGCAGTATGTGAAGAGGCTAGAAGGGTATGTGGAGTAAAAAGGGTGGGTGCAAGCAGAAGGAAAGGGAGTGAATGGTGGAGTGAGGAGGTGAAGGAGGTGGTGAAAAGGAAAAGGAGGCTTATGTGAAATGGTTGGGAAGTAGGAGAGAGGAAAGTTGGGAGGAATATAGAAGGGTTAGAGTGGAAGCAAAGAGGGCGGTGGAGAGGGCGAAGAGAAGAGCAAAGGATGAATGGTGTAGAAAAGTGACGGAAAATTTTGAATCGGGGAGCAAGATGTTCTGGAAAGAAGTAAATAAAAAAGGAAGAAGAAGGAGGGGGTGGGGGAGAGGATTAAGGGAGGAGATGGGGAGTGGATAGGAGGAGAGGATAGGGTGAGGAAGAGATGGGGGGAGTATTTTAGTGGATTATTGAATGAAGTGGGAGGGGGAGGAGGAAGATTTGCAAGAGGGGAGGTTGGGGAGGAATTGGGAGGGAGGGGAGGATGAAATACAAATGAGGAAATTATTAGGGCCTTGAATAAAGGGAAAAAAGGGAAGTCCGCAGGTCTGGGATGGTGTGAGAATGGAAATGTTGCAGAAGGGGAGGAATAGGGGTGGAGGAATGGCTATACAGGTTATATAATATATGTTGGAGGGTGAGAAAATTCACAGGATTGGGAGGATGGTTGTTTGGTTCTGTATAAGGGGAAAGGGGATAGGATGGAATGTAAATTATAGAGGTATATGTCTTTAAGTGTGGTAGGGA
>JABUQX010142434.1:0-10000 GCA_015478945.1 Trachelipus rathkii
ATATATATATATATATATATATATATATATATATATATATATATATATATATATATATATATATATATATATATATATATATATATATATATAAAAATAATAATAAAGAGAGAGGGAAAGTTTTGATAGCATAAGAGAGTATTTTTAAAAATAACTTCCTGACAACAGCAGTTGCGGTTTTTAGAGCGATGACAAAACGCGGTTGCGGTTGTCAAAATATGTGCGGTTGCTTCGCAGTCTGCAGTTGCGGTTGCGGTTTTTCAATCCATCACTAATATATATATATATATATATATATATATATATATATATATATATATATATATATATATATATATATATATATATATATTTTCTTTGAGATATATATATATGCTGAGAGAGTATATTAAAACCGATGTCACCCTTCCTTGCGGGATGGGACCGGTCGTCATCTGTGCTGAAGGGGTGTGAACCGTGTCATCCATTCGTGATTCGGTGCACACGACCTAGGACCAGGTTTGATATTTTTCACTGACAACCTCTGAGACATATACTGGGCTCGACACCCTTTTTGATTTAATATACCATGCAAAACCTTAATTCGCCTCGGACCCTTATGGATTTAACGATTACTGACCATGCACCGATTAATGGACTTACTCTTCTGAATTGCACTTCAAATGTTAATGCCGTGATTCCCCCCACTTCACCTGGAAGGCCTCTGCCTATCCCCAGCGATCAGTCGCCTGGCCACCGAACCCGCACCGATTATTGGACTTATTCTTTTGAATTGCACTTCGAATATTATTGCTGTAATTCTCTCCGCTTCACCTGGAATGCCTCTGACACATCATTCCCGATATATTACTTATTGCTATCCACCCCCCAAAGCTCTTACTGCGCAAAGAATCATCATTCTTAGCGATTCACTTGAAAAAACTTTTGGAGTTGAAGACCTCCCCCCTCCAAGACGCGTTCATGAAGAATGAGTCTCTTCTCGTTCAAGTTCTATCTTGTCATCCTTAACTTCTCTCGGAAACATACCTCTTATTTCCACTCCTGATGAAATAAGAAGCACATCCAAAGGCACTATTTTTTCTTTAGAACAGAAATACGAAGATATTGCTGTCATTCTAAGGAATCTATAATAGAAAAGATTTCCTGTTACTAACGTTTACAGATTTCATCCACGTCGGGACTCGCCTGACATCCCAGATCCTCATTTACTGCTGACCTTTAACACCTCCTTTAAACCTACTAAGGTGAAAATTGGGTTTACAAGCTACAGTGTTCGTAAGTTTAGTTCCCGACCCAGAAGTTACTTTAAACGCTAGCAATTTTCTAATCCCCGAAAATAATGTAGGTGACCGCATGATATATGCGAAGTTTGTAGAAAAAAATTTCCCATTCTCTGTGAAAACACACCACTCGGCAAAAACTGTGAAGGACCCCACAGTGCCTCTTCCCTTAAATGCCCATCTTACCTGTTTGAACAGGAGGTTTTGGAGTTTTGCACCATGCAAAAATTGAGCAGGAGAAATGCTATACACCAGCTCAAAGACAAATATCCTACAAGATCAAGGTAAAACTATGCTACAACTCCATCTTAGTAGAATTCTTCCCCCCAATCCCAGCGAGATTCAAGCAGTTACTGTAACCTGCTCATCTGCACCCCCTATATTACCAACTTTTCAATAGTAAAAAATCAGCCATCGATCCACCCAAAATGCCGTCAAAAAAACTACCCCGAGTACTAGCTTTTAATTAACCAGCAATGAAACTAAGTCAGTTCATCCTCCACATAACTTGAAGAGCATTTCATGCCAAGAAACTCTTCCCCATACCCTCCCGATGAGTTTACCAAACTCACGAAAGAGGCCTGCGTCTTTGTCCCTTAATCCGTCTCCCCCCCTTCCTCGAACTCCTGAAAAAGATGTCCCTAAACAGAAACAAAAGATTAAGCACCAAGACAAAGATTACTCGCTAAAATATAAAACAAGAATTTCTAAAGAAGAACACACTGACCCCAGATGTAAAAAATGCAACTCAAAAGATACCTCGCCATAAGTCTATTCCTGAGACAAAAGCATTGACATCAACAGATTGAACTCAAGCAACTACGGCTGTCGAACAACCCACCAACCAATCCTTTGATAACTTGCAGGATTATTACAGCTCTTCTGAATCCTCCTATAACTATTCTTCCGAATTTCCTATCTCAACACTCCCTGAAGGATTCTATGCCTTAGCGGATGAAATGGATTATAGTTCCGAAATAGAGCTTGATATGTTGAAGCACTCTTCCTGTGCTTCCGAGGGAGGTGAATGGAAAATCGCTCAACGCAAACGTTCCAAACGTTCTGGATCTGTTTGCGGAATGAAAGGGGACTGAGAGATATCCTATCTTAACCCAATTGTACAGTCTCCCAAAATCACCCACCTGATGATTCACTGACAAAGTCTCCAGCATTACACTTTTCCTGTGGCACCTTCCTCCCCTGTTTCCATGGAAACCGCCACATATTCTCCATACTTTTCTGAATCTGCTTGCCTGGCAGATACTGATATCGTTCCCATTTCCAAACAGGAGCACTCTGGTTGCTCTTTCAACGACCAACCAAATCCACATAATAGCATGAACTTGGTTGACTCAACTTACTTCGTATTCATGGGGAAGTCCCTCCATCAAATATCACTGAAAACGTCCACCCAAAACCGGTCGTAAAACCAAAATCTCTGTTGTATGACTATTCCTTGTGACCAGGATTTATTGCTCCTCCTCGTCGTGACCCACGTCTCAGGCTTTCCTCCTCATCTGTATCCACCTCCAATAATACCCCTAGCAACATAAGAGACAATTGTCTCAAAAAGACATATTCACTCATAATATTCATAACAACACAGGATAGACACATTCCTTCAATGGAGTTGCCTTGGCTACATCTCTAATTTTTAATAACTTGTTCAACTAATAAACATATGTACACCAAAGTAAATATGTTTCCAAGAACTTTAACTATGTTATCGCTACTTTTTCCAACCGTCGGAATACAAATCGCCGCTAACTTCTATAGAAATAGGTGATAATTATAGAGAAGCCGCAGAAATCTCATTCATAAGTCTACCCCCTATTCTTCAGTCCCTCTTCGAACTAGACTTTATGCAGTGGCAGCACGTATCCATCTGCCCACCATTCTCACTGTCTTTTCGATTTACCTGGCTCCCAATGTGAGCTTACTAAGACTGATTTAGCCGACCTTTCTAAGCAGCTCCCTTCTCCGGTTGTTATACCTGGAGACTTCAATCTTTGTTACCCCTTATGGGGCGACTCTGTCACTTGTCTAAGTTTAAGATCATTGTTGATCTCCTAAGCCCTTTTTCCTCTAGGATGCCCTAAGATAGGACTCCCTACATATGAAAGCTTAGAAACACACTCTTCTTCCTGTTTTAATATTTCCGTTTGTTCCTATTATCTTCACCTGGTCACGCTTTGATTACTCATACGGCAGTGACCATTACCCAATAGTCTTAAATGAACTTGCACGTAGCTCAATGTTAAAACCCAATTCCAGCTGCTGTCATGACCGAGCGGATTGGGCTTCTTTTCATCATACCACAGCTATCCCACTTCCTCCCTTCAATAAGCAGTTCCCAACTATTAATGGTGCCTTTAACTTTAACTAACTCCAAAGCCCTTTTCCCGCTAGGATTCCCTAACACAGGACTCCCTACATATAAAAGTTTAGATACACACTCTTCTTCCTGTATTGATATATCCTTTTTCTCCTATTCTCTTCACCTGATCACGCTTTGATTACTTATACGGCAGTGACCATTACTCAATAGCCTTAAATGAACTTGCACCTAGCCCAATGTTAAAACTCAATTCCAGCTGGCGTTATGACCGAGCGGATTGGGCTCCTTTTCATCAGACCACAGCTATCCCACTTTCTCCCTTCAATAAGCGGTTCCCGACTATTGATGATGCCTTTAACCTGTTCCAGCATGTTATCATCACAGCATCAGAAGCTAGCATCAATCAATTTTCCGCAGGTAGGCGTTCGGCAATCCCTTGATGGTCCCAAGAGTCTGCACAAGCTAACCGAGAGAAGGAAAAACTCCATAGGCAATACAAAAGGACCCGTACCACCTCAAACATGATTATCTTTAAAGGACCTGCGGTGAGATCTCGTCGAATTAATCGTCAAACATGTAAACAATACTTTCGAACTTATACTTCGACTGTCAGCTCCACAGCTCTCCTTTCTTCAGTGTGGAAGGCTGCTCAGAAAATATCTCGCCGCTACAACAATTCTTCACCCACAATCCTCCGTTATGGACCTGATATAACGGATATAATATCTGCTCCAACATCTGTTGCAGATGCACTAGGTTATAGCTATCACGAAGATTTCAAAAATTGAGAATTAACACCCCACCGGCAGACTTTTCCACAGAGAAAGGGGAAGATTATACCTATTAACCGTCTTTTTACACTTGCAGAGTATCAAGCTGCACTGGCGAATAGCAAAGAGGGTGCCCTTAGCCCAGACATGATTTCGTACATAATGCTCCGTCATATTCCACCCTCTGCATCAGCATTCTTGTTGGATCTGTATAGCAGAATCTGGATCGAATCCACTTTTTCCTCTATTTGGACTACAGCTTTTGTAATCTCTATTCCCAAACCTGGGAAAGATCCAAAGTTGGCGGATAACCAAAGACCAATTTCTCTGACCTGTCATACTTGTAAATTATTTCAGGCCGTCCTCTCCCTATTCGTGAGAATCGCCAGGCTTTTTCAAACCCAGTTTGGTTTTTGCAAAAATCGTTCGACCGTGGATGCCTTGTTAAAACTGGATTATGATATCCGAGAAGCCTTCTCAACTAGTGAAATTGTTCTTGGCGTCTTTTTTTTTACCTTGAAAAAGCTTATGACACAATATGGAGAACTGAGATTCTCTATAAATTCCACTCGCTCGGTTTCCGAGGACAATTCCCTCTCTTTATTAAACACCTCCTGTCAAATAGAGTCAATAGACCCATCCAGGTTGGGTGCTCTTCTGTTCTATCTCTATTCCCAAACCTGGGAAAGATCCGAAGTTGGCGGATAACCAAAGACCAATTTCTCTGACCTATCATACTTGTAAACTATTTCAGGCCACTTTCTCTCTATTCGTGAGAGTCACCAGGCCTTTTCAAACTTCAAGTTTGGTTCTGCAAAAATCTTTCGACCGCGGATCCCTTGTTAAAACTGGATTATGACATCCGGGAAGCCTTCTCAACTAGTGGGATTGTTCTTGGCTTCTTTTTTTTACCTTGAAAAAGCTTATGAAACAACATGGAGAACTGGGATTCTCCTTAAACTCCACTCGCTAGGTTTCCGAGGAAAACTCCCTCTCTTTATTAAACACATCCTTTCATATAGATCCATCCAGGTTTGGTACTCTTCTGTTCTATCACACCACTTCACTCTGGATGAAGGTGTTCTGCAGGGAAATGTTCTAAGTGTATTATTATTTGCTCTTGAATTCAATGATATCCCAGCGACGGTCAATTTTTCTCCCTACATTGATGACCTGGCGCTATATTTTGCCGGTGCCAGGATTCCATTTATTGAACGGCAACTTCAACTAGCTATAAAGAATATTTCGCAATGGGGTAACTCCCATGACTTCCATTTCTCACCCACCAAAACCTCAGCAGTACTCCTTAGGAAAAAAGGGAGTCGAAGAACCTGTCACCTTCCTCTCGCGAACCTAACCTTATATGGTTCTCCCATTCCTGTAACTTCACAAGTCAAATTTCAAGGACTCATTCTAGATGACCACTTAACACAAAACTCCTAAAAACGGCTTGTCATTGCGCGCTTGACCTGCTACGTCATCTCGCCTCAAAATCATGGAGTGCTGATAGTTCTTTACATCTTCCTAATCCGATCGAAGCTGGACTGTACTGTACCTGCGTAGTATATAGTCAGGCTTGCCCAACTCTACTGCACCTGTTAGATACCATCCAAAATTAAGCTATCCGTATCTCCACTAGAGCCTTTCTATCATCACCCAGGGTGTGCTTTGAAGTTGAATCCGATGTGATGTCACTCTCTCTTTGAAGGGAATACATCATCTGCACAAGTTATCATAGCTTTCAAACCCAAATACCATCTGCTCTAACACCGATTCTGCGAGAGATACCTCAGAATCATCCTTACTGGCATTTGCAAACACAGTTTATAACATTCTTAACTTTCTCAACATCTCTTTGCAAAAGATGCTGCCGTTCTCTTATGATGAAGGGTACACACCTTGGCTATTCCATGCTTCCACCATCTTAATGGTCCTGACCTCTGCTCCCACCATCTTCCTGGTCCTGACCTCTGCTCCCACCATCTTCCTGGTCCTGACCTCTCTCTCTCCAAATCTAGCCACCCCGCTGCCTTGTTAAAAGCATCATTCTTGTCTCATTCCGCTGTTCACGGTGAGTTTATTACAGTGTTTACTGATTGCTGTAAACAGGGGACAGTGTTGGTGCGTCTGATGTCTTCCCTGAACGCAACCTCTCCCATACCCTCTCCCCTCATACTTTAATTTTTACGGCAGAATTAATGTCTATAATGATTGCGCTTTCTTGAATTTTATCTTAACCAAGACTACTCTTATGTCATTTATTTATTATATTCGCTCAGCACCCTCCAAGCGCTTAAAGCCCCTTATTCTAAACACACAATTTAATTAGCTGTACAGCAATTTCTTTGGCTGCTACACTCTCGCAAGAAACAAATTACACTATGCTGGATTCCTTCTCACGCAGGGGTAACCGGCAATGAATTTACGCCGCCGCCTACTCTTTCCGGACCTGTTCTAGGTACCTTTCGGGTGCCATTCAACAAGGTTGCCTCCCATCAACTGATTATTATCCTGCTCTCCGACAAGGCTTCCGGTCTTACTGGCAGAAATGCTGGGCGAGTGATCAGCAAGGGGCGAAACTTAGAAATGTAAAGCCGAACATTAGTGAGTAGTCTTCTTCTCACTGACGAAAGCGTTTGCTCGAGGTGATACTTGCACTCCTTCGTACTTGCCACACCAGCATCACCCACAGCCACTACATGTCACGGGATCCCTTCCCATTTGCAAATTTTTTCGTCACCATGCCCCGCAATCTGTTCACCATATCTTCATTGATTGCCCTCAACTGGACCCCATTCATCGTCGTCATTTTCTACTCTATGGTCCATAACACCTTCTAAAAGGTTATCCCATATCTTATCTGAATCCTTCCACTTTAATAGTAACTCTATTTTCTCTTATCTCCAAGAACTAAATATTCTTCACAATATTTAATTTTATTATGTAATATTAGGACTATTTATAATGTAAGGACATCTTTTTATTTAGCTTTTTATTTTATTTTTGACTGAATATTCATTTCACCATCCATTTTTTCTTTTATGACATTTAAAATATGTATGAGCCAGGACCCACCCGTGGAGTTGATTATTCAACCCAGTGTGGCAGCTTCCTTGTGGCCCTTGGTGGGTCCTGTGCATGAACTCAGTATATATATATATATATATATATATATATATATATATATATATATATATATATATATATATATATATATATATATATATATATATATATATATATATATGTATATAAAGTGTTGTAGGGAATGTATGTGCTGGTATTTTGGTTGAAAGAGTGCTTCGAGTATCTGAGGGACTGATTGGTGAAGAACAAGATGCATTTAGAAATGGTAGAGGATGTGTGGATCAAATTTTTTACATTAAAACAAATGATTGAGAAAATGAGAGAGAAGAAGAATAAATTGTATTTAGGTTTTATGGATTTGTGACAGGCGTATGACAGAATTAATAGGGGAGCTCTCTGGTAGGTGTTAGTGATATGTGGTGTTGGTGGTAGGTTGTTTTCTGAATGGAATCAAAAGAATGTATATGACGATATTGAAGCGTGAATAACAATAATAATAATAATAGGTTTAAATTATTATTATTATTTTTATTATTATTATTATTATTATTATTATTATTATTATTATTATTATTATTATTATTATTATTATTATTATTATTATTATTATTATTATTATTATTATTATTATTATTGTTATTATATTATTATTATTATTATTATTATTATTATTATTATTTTATTATTATTATTATTATTATTATTATTATTATTATTATTATTATTATTAATTTATTACTTTTATTATTACTGTATTATTATTATTAGAATTATTATTCTTAATATTATTATTATTATTATTATTATTATTATTATTATTATTATTATTATTATTATTATTATTATTATTATTATTATTATTATTATTATTATTATTATATATATATATATATATATATAATAATAATAATATATATATATATAATATATAATAATATAAAAAATATATATATATATATATATATATATATATATATATATATATATATATATATATATATATATATATAATTATAATAATAATAATAATAATAATAATAATAATAATAATAATAATAATAATAATAATAATAATAATAATAATAATAATAATAATAATAATAATAATAATAATATAATAATAATAATAATAATAATAATAATATGTATATATATAATGTAATAATAACAATAACAATAATAATAATAATAATAATAACAATAATAATAATAATGGCCAACAAAAAATTTCTTCTGGGCCAGAGATTTTTATCGAATTTATAGTATATTGGGTGTGCTGATTTCAGAAATGACATTAGTTTTCCAAGATTGGCTCTAGTTCTTGAGATACAGGGTGTTCCAGATTTACTCTTATACAAATATCTTTTTTAATGCATATTTTACAGTAATATCGTTTTATTTCTTTTTAAGGGCTTACCTTTATATATACTTTATTTTTCTATTTTCAGAACACTATGAGTACTTCACGAGGAGCCTGTTTGAATAACCCCAATGTATTCTACCTGTGGTGAATATTGCCAGGAGAACCAAAGAAAAAATATTACTAACTTTGTGAAACAAGCATATCTGGCATACTTTGGAATGAAAAACTCTGAGACCAAGATAAGTCTTGGACTCCCCCCTTATGGTCTGTAAAACGTGTGTCGGAAATGTCTACGTCAGTGGAAAAATGAACGAAGAAAAGGTTTAAAATTTGTTGTCCTATGGTATGGTGGGAGCCAAAGAATCACCACAGTGACTGTTATTTTTGTTTGGTTAATGTAGAAGGTATCAATCGTTACAAGAAACGTAAATTTGAGGTATCTGGATTTGGAATCAGCAAGGTGACCTGTACCACACTCTCCCATCCCAGTGTTCACTACACTCTCAGACCTAGCATTGTCTGATGAAGATATCCAGGATTTAGTGTTCACACGTGCAGATAGTGGTAGTGAATATGAAGAGAATACTTCTACACAGCAACAGTTCTCCCAGGGAAGAGATCAATGATTTAGTACGAGTTAAGTCTCTCAAGCAAGATTCTGAGCTTTTTAGAATCTAGACTAAGTGAAAGAGCTGTCTCAAGGCCGAATGTGAAATAACTTTTTCGGACAAGAGAGGTAGTACTTCTTCCATATTTCGTTGAAGAAGAAGACCTGCTGTAGGAACATTCCTGGACTCCTACTCCAAATGGGTTGCCTAAATACCGACCAGAAGATTGGCGATTATTGATGGATAGTTCAACGAGAAGCTTGAAGTGTGTTTTATTGTACATTGGCAATAGTTATGCATCGATTCCAATAGGTCACTCAACAAAACTGAAAGAGGAATATGAAATATAAGAATGATCTTGCAGAAGCAGATGTAATGAACACCAGTGGTCTATATGCGTTGAGTTGAAGATGGTCAACATCTTACTTGGGCAGCAAACCGTATTTTCTAAGTACCCTTGTTTCATATGCTTGTGGGATAGTAGGGCTAAAGAACACTGGGAAAAAGTTGTATGGCCTGCTAGGGAAAATATATGACTGTAGGTGCATCAAATA
>JABUQX010142434.1:20000-27500 GCA_015478945.1 Trachelipus rathkii
ATTATTTTTTATTTATTATTTCTATTTTTATTTTTGTTTTAATTTGTAATGTAAGAATAAAAACACACAGAGTTTCTGTTATATAAACATTTTATTTTAATAAAATTGTACGAAATTTTATTAAACTCATTATTCATTATCTACTTGACGAGTATTAATTAATCTCATTATTCATTATTCACTTAACGAGTATGGATGTGGAGAAATTTACGTTCCGAAGTCCGGCTACATGTCTTGTAGCTGGTCCGACAGGCTGTGGTAAAACCTTTCTATTATTAAATATTTTAAAGGAAATGGAGATTTTTGAACAAGCACCTGTAAAAATAATATGGTGTTATAATGTTTATCAGGAAAAATTTAAAGAATATAAAGATGTTATTCAATTTCACGAAGGCATATACGATATTAGGTCGCTGGACAATATACATGGACACAAAATTATTGTATTAGATGATTTAATGCACAAATTGAATTTGGAAATAGCAGAAGCGTTCACAGTTTATTCTCACCATCTAAATATCTCTGTGTTTTTTATAACACAGAATATTTTTCATCAAAGCAAGCATATGCGAAGTGTTTCTTTAAACACACAGTATTTACTGTTGTTTGGTCAGAGAAGAGACATGAGTCAAATTAATGTATTGGCAACTCAAATGTTTCCCCTTCAAAGAAAAGAGTTTACTGATCCCATTTGCTATTGATGAACTTCACCCCAAAACACGCACAGAGTGCTGCCCGCACCAACATTCTGCCCTATGTGAGATAGAAACTGTATACATACCTGAATAATGAGTGCTCTAGTTGCAAAGTATTTACCTCTTATAAAAAAATTTAAAAAGTTGAAACCATCTGAAAAACGTAAACTAATTAGTGAGGATGAGAAATTCATCCAGTGTGTATGTGAAGTCTGTTTAAATCTTATAAAAAGAAATGTTCCTTTAAACAGACCTCAGAAGTAAAGCTACGTTGTTATAGAAACATCATTAAAAACTCTCCCTCAACATTAAAAATTTGAAATAAAAAAGAAGTTACTACAGAGAGGAGGAGGAGTATTCCTGCCATTACTCTTCTCCGATAGCTCCCCTGATAACTAAGTGGTTGTCCCCATAATGAAGAAGGTTGCTGTATTTCCATATAATGAGTATGAGAAAATGAAGTATAATACAGCATCTGTACAGAATCCAGTTCCTCAGATTCATCATTCGCCAACCTCAATATGGCCAGTTATTGCACTGTGCAAAATCCACAATCACAGTTTCATCATTCACAGCCCCCATACACGCAAATATTACAGCCCAATGCATTGACATTACAACCTCTTTCACATCAGCAGCAACAGTTGCACCAACAGAATCCTTATATTGTGAACGAATCATTTTCTTTCCAGCAGCCTCTACCTCCTAGCTTATATGATCCTAAAGTTGAACAGATAACCAATTACGAGAAAGAAGTGTACAGGATTAAATTCAGACGTTAACATCCATGAGAAACGCCTCTTATACCAGGATGCCATACAAAAATTGATAGATCTTAAAGACTTGCACCTACATCCATCCCTACGTATTCCGCTAACCGATAATGTAGATATTCCTAATGAAGTAAAACTTGAAGTGAAAAATGAAGATAAATTTAAAAATATCCTAGAGGAGAGCTTACCTATTAGAGTGCGTAAATCAGGAATAGCTTTATATAATATTTTAAAAGAACAATTATCTTTGAATGAAGCAGGGCAGATCGTAATTGATGATGAAATAGTTAAAGGATCAAATATTGTGGACTTGATAGCTGATCTCTCACGTAACTGGAAGAAAGGCCCTGTAAAAGGATGGAATGATATCAAACAAGAACTTCAGACTATTAATTTTCCCAGAAGTTTAATCTTAAATACAACGCGATTAGCAGACTTAGATAATATCCCCGTTACGCCAAGACCTGATTCAAGTCCATCAGGCACTTCTTACGCATCAGATAAATTTAAACGTGTTACCAGACTAAGAAAAACACCTTATAATAGGTCTAGTTGGATTAAATCGTAATTATGTATTATCATGGTATATAAAAGAAGAAGAGAAAGTATATAGTATATATATATATATATATATATATATATATATATATATATATATATATATATATAGGTACATATATATATATGTAAAGGTATATATATTTATTTATTTAGCTGTAATGTTTGTGTATAAATAAATGTTATTTTAAATCTTTTTCTTTCTTTATCCCTTGTGACCTAATATCACATTTTTTGACAATATATATATATATAGTATAGATATAAATATATATATAGTTTTGTGAAGTATATATGTATATATATATATATATATATATATATATATATATATATATATATATATATATATATATAACACTATGTGTGTTTATTAACAACAGGGAGGAGAAGGAGGTAGTTGATAAGTATTACTTCAATCTGAGGGAGCCAAATAGTTTTGGGGGTTTCACTAGGTTTGCTTTAAGGTATCCTAATATTGAGAAAAAAGAGTTAAAAGCATATTTGGAGGGTGAAGAGGCATTTACTCTACATAAACCTGTAAGAAAAAAATTTCCTACACGGAAAACCATATCTCCGCAGCTCGATAGCATATGGCAGTTAGATTTATCGGAAATGATTAAATACAGCTCTTATAATGAAGGCTTTCAATATATACTTTTTACAATTGACGTATACTCTAGATACTTGTGGTTGAGGCCAATAAAAGATAAAAGATCAGCTACAGTAGCCAGTGCAGTACTTGAAATTATAAAGGACGAACGGAGAACACCTAAATCATTTTGGACAGATTCAGGAATGGAATTCAAGGGGCGAGAGTTTCAGGAGATGCTCTGGGAGTATGGTATAAGCTATTACAATACATTTTCCGTAAACAAAGCTGCAATAGTTGAAAGAGTCCAACGTACTATTAAAGAACGCATGCATAGGTATTTTACTAAAATGAATACTTTTAAATATATTGATATACTGGACGATCTTACTTAGCCCTTTGTTTACCGGAGAACTATAAAGTCAACTCCTTTAGAGATGTCAAAAACTAGAGGACGTATGGCGCATATGGGTGAAAAAGAAAACAAAATAAAAGATAATTCAGGAATAAAGGTAAACGATTATGTAAGAGTTTCTCGAACAGAAGAAAGGTTTAGAAAAGGATATGAATCCGGTTGGACTACGGAAGTTTTTAAAGTCCACAATATCCAACCATTCAGTCGTGATAGTTTAAAGTTATATTATCTGGAAGATTTAAATGGTGAAAAAATAAAAGGCGGATTTTATAAACAGGAAATACAAAAAGTAAGGTTCAACCCTGTAACTCATGAATATAAAATTGAAAAAATATTAGCTATACGAGAGGTAAAGGAAAAAATAAGCAGTTACTTGTGAAATGGAAGGGATATCCTGCCAAGTTTAATACTTATATAAAAGCAAGTGAAGTTAAGAATCATTAATCAGTTGTCATTATAATCATGGAGAGTGTAGATCACTTTTATATAACTCTGCCTTCTTCAGCCTCCTTGGATTTACATCCTGATAATAAACTCTCGGATTTTACAACTGTGCTAATGAATCCTATACAGCTTGAAAGAGAGGCATACGAAGTAGGATTATGTGAAATGATATTAAATACGGACATAGAAAATTTACCTCACAATCTATTCTGGATGGGGGTGTACAGAAGTGTAGAATGTGTTGAAACTATATTACAAGTGGAAGATACTCGTTATCTGAAAAGGACTACAATTGCCAAAAAGATGAATACGACAACATTTGCTACAAAAGAATACTTCTTTGAAGAATTTACTTTGCGGAGGTCATATTTTAAATCGGTGCCTGCTATTTTTAGTCATTTAAACGTTCTCTTTGATATGAGTATTATGTGTAAGGACTTGGTATACAAAACTGAAATGCGTACCTATGAAGATAAAGTAATAATATCTTTAAGTTCAAAGGTAAATGTAAACCTACGAGACCGGGACATGTTTTTTCTCGAACGATCACCATGGCAGCGTAAACATATTCGTAGACGTGATGCTGAGTTGGATATACTTCATGATATCCCTACTATGTTGAAGAGGGTTATACTATCTGTGGAGAATAACCGCATGACTCCACATGAACAAAAAGATGAAGCAGATCGAGTACTGCATTATACATGTACACCATCCGAGATGCTCAATCATCCAGGTATGGCTTATGTATATACAAATATAATTGATCATCAATATGTAGGTAATACTAAAGCTCCTTTATTAAGAGTAGTATATTTTTCCAAAGAGAGTAAAGTTATAACATTCCCTAATGTTCATTATCTACCTCTGAATAGATCAAATTTTGACTCTCATGCATATAAAAGATGTAGAAGGAAATCCTTTTCCCTTTACATACGGTGCATTGTTATGCAAAGTTCATATTAGAAAGAAACAGATGCAGTAATTACAGCATAATGGAATATATAAGAGGTGTAGTCAGATATATTTTTCATTCATTAACATACTCTCACAGTGTAAAGATAGTATAAGAAAGATACTCCTGTAATAATGGATGAAGAAAGGGTATTCAGGGGAACAAAAATGCAGAGGGGGTATGGCCTTGGTGGATTTTTTGCCAAGCTATGGAGAAGTGCAAGGCCTCTGCTCAGGGGGAATATATAGGTAAAAAAGCTATAAGAACAGGCTTGCATACCATTCAAGATATTGCTGCAGGAAATAATCCTCGTACAGCATTAAAAAGACGTATAGCCGATGTTTCAGATGAGATGTTGGATGATGTTAAGCGTAAAATAAGACGTAAAATGTCAGGACAAGGTCGAGGGATCAAGAAGATTGGCAGAAAGAAAAGACTAAGTGGAAAAAGCCTCTAAAGAAAAAATGTATTGATGTATTTGCTTTTTAATTACTAACTGATAACTTTTATACGAGCTGTGTATATAAATAAGGTTTTTCATGAAAATGCTCATTATACGACCAGAGCTCGTACATACAAGATGCATTTCCTTCATCCTTCTAGTCCTGATTGCTGTAAGAGTGAATTGGATCTCTTCTCAATGAACCCTACACAGATTAGCGTTAGCGAGTCCAACTTTATCAGTATTAATCCTCTGCATTCAATTACCAATACAGATGTTCCTCTAGAGTTCAATATTCCAGGCACTTCTGATCAATACCTAGACCCCTCTAATGTGTTTTTATATGTAAAAACGAAATTGACAAAACCTGATGGTACAGCAGATCTTCCTACGGGTGATGACCATATAGTATATACAGAATCAAATTTCCTGTATACATGTTTCTCCCAGGTTGAAGTCTATCTTAACGGAACTTCACTAGGTGCATCAGCGGCTAATTATCCTTATAGAAGTTATATCGAATCGTTGTTAAATTATTCAGACGATGATGCTAAACAATCTCATCTCAAATCATGTGGTTTTTACAGTTTCAAAGATGAAGCTGCACATATAGATAAAGCAGCTAAAGTCATAAATAATACTTATGAATTTTACGGTCGAGATTTGGCGATATCTTCTTTCAAGAAAGACCGCCCTACCATTCAGTGTAAGATACTAGAATCACTTATCGCTGGTCAAACCTAAATTTGCTCTTAAAACAAAAGTAACCTGTTGTCACAGCCATGTCCAGAACCCGTTTTCTCAAACTGTTGAGGTTTATCTCTAGCTTTTGTTAGAATAATGTTCGCCAAAGTACATTTGAAATTGAAAATTGCTACTCACACACAGCAAAGTGCTCCTATTAAGAGAGCCGGAAACCAAGATATTTAATTTCACTCATGATCGAGTATCAATATCCCCAACATTGTGAACCCGGAAATTTACCACAGAAAAGTAATAAGGCATTAGGATTGTAGTTCACGAAGCCTCACTCCATTTATTTCTTCTTCCACCCACCTGACTTTCCTTTTTGGGGGTCAATTACATGAATTCTTGGTCTGTCCTAACTTTGACTATTTTGCAACGCTATGCAACGGAGCTTTAACTGTGTGTACTCGACCTTTTTACGACTTAATAGCCAATACTGTATCATGTAATGATAGTGGGACAGGTTTAAATCTTGAAGAATACGCAAAGAAATAGTAATTTATACGCGCCTGCGATCTACTGCAGACCTTTCAGCCAAACGCCCAATACGGCACAACACTTGAGGCAAAGGGCGCACCCCAGACCGTCCCTTTGAACGAGTCTGCAACTCCACCCACTGTAGTATTCATCTTGAGCATCCCTTAACCTATTGAATTGACCGAGAATGCAATCGCAACTTTTGAATTATTAAAGATGAATAAAGAGGAAATAAAATCGGTGTTTAAAAATGAACCTCGCTTTTTAGGCGTGTTCGCATGAAATAAACTCTGTAAAGTTGGAGAAGGATACCTGCTTCATATTCAATACACTGCCTCGTCACATCACCTCAACAGGACATTGGATTTCCGTTTATAGAGCAAAAAACGATACTGTTCACATAATTGATTCTTTGAACTTAAAATTTATATTAAATAATCATTATTACCTTACTTTTAAAATATAATAATGCAAGCTGTGTAAAAACTATGTCTTACCCTGTTCAACCTTTATATTCTAATTTACGGAGTCTTTTCCTTCCCTTGCATTATATGTTTTTTAAACAATGTGTTTTAATAAACTTGTAAATATATTTGATGCTGAATTATATGTCAATGATTTTATAGTTTCTGATTAAGTGTAACAAATGTTTAAAAGAAAAACGCGATTTACTCTTTAAAACTCAGTATATATAAAAAGGTTAATAAAATTTCTCGTACAATTTTTTATTAAATAAGAGGTTTATTTAGGTTTAACCCTGTGTGTTTTTTTTATTACATTTCTCTCTCAAACAAATAAAAAAAAAAATAATAAATAAAAAGTAATAAAACAAAAATAAAAAATATAAAAGAAAACATAATGTTAATAAATATAAGAGTTAAAGCAGTAAAGCAGAAAGTTAAAGCAGTAAAGCAGAAAGTTAAAGCAGTAAAGCAGAAAGTTAAAACAGTAAAGCAGTCAAAGCAGTAAAGCAGAAAGTTAAAGCAGTAAAGCAGTAAACAAAAAGCATACTAATCCCATAGGTGTTAGGTAACACCTTGATTTAATGATTTACTGATTTATTGCTGGCATATGTAATGCATATGAGTTAAAGTAGTAAAGCAGAGAGAGTTAAAGCAGTAAAGCAGAGAGTTGAGCAGTAAAGCAGAGAATTAAAGCAGTAAAGCAGTAAAAACAAAAGCATACTAATCTCTAGGTGTTAGGAAACACCTCTATTGATTTACTGATTTACTGCTTTAAGGTGTAAAGTATATGTTTTTAATGAAATTTCAATTATGAAATGAAAATGAATGACTCATAGTATATTTAAAAAGAAATTTTTTTGAATAGTTTACATTGACATCATATTTTTCGTTCACGCGGGGAATTTTGCGCCTGCGGGCGCACGCGACGGCGGTTACGC
>JABUQX010142434.1:32500-47436 GCA_015478945.1 Trachelipus rathkii
CCCTCCACTACTCTAAACATATATTATTATGCAATATTTAACATCTAAAATATAAAGAACGAGAGATAGGACAGGCTGGACACCTGGTGATGTCGCCTTGACGGGAACTCGGTTGCTTTATAACTGTTCTTGAATCCAACTTTGTGGTTGGAGGATTGGAGGATAGCTCAGTTGTATAGCACCGGGCATATTATCCTCACGCGCAACATGCGGTGGTTCAATCCCAGAGAAGGCAGTTAATTCTTTACCTTCGTACAGACTTTCCTTAACATCTTATCTAATTGCGATTATAAATATTTAACATCTAAATATAAAGAACGAGAGATACAGGCTGGACACCTGGTGGAGGTCGCCTTGACGGGAACCTTCCGGCTGTTTTATAACTGGCTCTTGAATTCAACTCAGTTGAGGATAGCTCAGTTGTATAGCACCGGGCATATTGTCCTCACGCGCAACATGCGGTGGTTCAATCCCAGAGAAGGCAGTTAATTCTTTACCTTCTCATTATATGTTCTTTCTTTAACATCTTATCTAATTGCGATTATTATGCAATATTTAACATCTAAAATATAAAGAACGAGAGATAGGGACAGGCTGGACACCTGGTGATGTCGCCTGATCGGGAACCTGGCTGTTTTATAACTGTTCTTGACCAACTTTGTGGTTGGAGGATAGCTAGTTGTGGCAGTTAATCGGGCATATTGTCCCCACGCGCAACATGCGGTGGTTCAATCCCAGAAAGGCAGTTAATTCTTTACCTTCTCATTATGTTCTTTCTTTAACATCTTATCTAATTGTGATTATTATGTAATATTTATTATATATATATATATGTATATATATATATATATATAGTATATATATATATATATATATATATATATATATATAGTTATGTTATGTGTGTTATTATATATAGATAAAAATTTTTTGCTTTTTGTGTTCATTAATGTTTTCTTACTCTGTTTCAGCGTTCAGTAATATTTTTATCATAATTCGATCAGAATTTAGAAATGCCACGAGCAAAACTCGTGTAACTGTACTTTCTTTTGGAAATAAAAAAAAAAGGTAAAGGCCCCTGGTAAGAAATGTAACTTTTGTTAGTGGACTTTAAAAAGAATAGCAGGTCACTCAAATGGAGGCCCACTTCGCAAATTGCAACAAATGTGATGACAACATCAAATAGAAATATTTGACTGACCCAAAGATCAATATATATATATATATATATATATATATATAGGCAATATATATAAAGGTAGCCATATGTATGTATATATATATATATATATATATATATATATATAAACTGCTCTAAAAAAAAACTGTCCTCCCCCAGGAAGGTCATGGCCTTCTAGGTAAACCACGACCTGTCAGTGGGACCCATCGAGAAAGGTCCTTGGGTTACACGGGCCTAACGGCTAAATCCGCTGGCTGGCCAGACGCGAGGGGGCCCAGGTTCGAGACTGGGTTGGAGCGAGAGAATGTGAGCTATTCTCTATTAACTCTAGCTTCGTCCCACTCAGACGTTAATGAGTACATTGGTAGCGTGCTTTGCTGAAACCTGGCTTCATGATATATATATTATTATTATTATTATTATTATTATTAATATACATATATATATATATATATTATAAAGCTTATATAATATATTATTATTATATTATATATTAGCATATATATATATATATTATTATGATATAAGATGGACTATGTTATATTATTATATTATATATATATATATATAGTTATTATATATTATTATTATATATATATATATATATATGTATATTAGGGTTACATATACATACATATATATATATTACATATATTATTATTATTATATATATATTATATATATTATATATACATATATATATACATATATATATATATATATATTAGCATATATTATATAAGAAGATATGTTATTATTGTTGTATATATATATATATATATATATATATATAGTATATATATATATATATAGATATATATATATATATATATATATATATATATATATATTATATATATATATATATTATATATATATATATATATATATATATATATGATATATATATATATATATATATATATATATATATATATATATATATATATATATTATATATATAGTATATATATATATATATATATATATATATATATATATATATATTATTATTATTATTATTATATATATACATATAAAGATGAGACGCTATAGAAAATAAACTAATAATAACTTTATATTAACTAAGGTACTCCTTACTAATAGGACCTTCTCGGAAAGAAATTTAAACTCATATACCTATTTTCTCACATAACGTTCTCAAGCGTTCACGGACTTCTCAGAAGTCAGAATTGACAACTTTGCTATTTTATGGCCATATCTAGCAAGTTTCCATGCATTCTGGCCGATTTTATTATTTATGGCTAGATCGTATAGATTTAAACATACTTTTTATATTTATTTTAGTTTAAAAATTCTAGTAATTTCCGGGGGGGCACTCGACTGTCTCCGGGGGGGCAAAGCCCCCCCCGGAGGTATGCCTGAAAGAAACACTGGATGAGACTGTGTAGAAAGGCATGTCACACGAATCCTTCTCGATGATGGAGGAGGTATGGGAATCAAGATTTCAGAAGAGCAGCGTTCATTGTAATGACGATGGAACAAGGAGAGTAATGCAACAATTCGACGGGTAGAAAGAGGCTGGAGAGAGAGGGAGAGAGAGTTAGTGAGAGCAGGAGAGTAAAGAAGACGAAAAGCCTTAGACTCCACCTTGTTAAAAAGAGCAGCTGTGTGAGTGGAACCACCTCAGCTGTGTGAAACATACTCCATACAGGGGAGAATGACACCCCTATAAAGAACAAGCAGTTGTAGCGAAGAAAAAATTCTGAAGGTACCTCAAAACATCCAACCTCTTAGAAGCTTCTTTAGAAAGAGAAATAATGTCATCCTTCCAATACAGGTCATGAGAAAAAGGAACACCAATAATATTAAGGTCAGACGAAGGTTTGATTTGTTTGGAAGATTATGTCGAGTAGAAAGATGGAGGAACTGAGTTTTTGAGGCACTGTAAACAACCTTGTTCTCAAAGCTCCAATTAGAAATTCGAGAAAAATCATAGGTTAGTCGCTTCAAGGTCGCATTCATAGCTTGAGCTTATTGTTGATGTGAGGGACGTATATCAAACTGAGGGGAGTGTTGGAGGGTAGAACAGTCGGCATATGAGTGGTTAGGTGATGAAACAATAGAGACAAGACCATTAATGAACAGTAGAAGGAGAGTTGGGGGGGGATAGAACAAAACCCTGAGGAACACCACTATTTAAAGATTTATAGGATGAACGGTGGCCATCCACATCAGCTCCTACATAACGACTGGAAAGGAAATCCGAGAGAAGGTCACAAAGAAAAGGATATATACCGTAGGAAGGAAGTTTAGAAATCAAAACTTTGTGCCAGACTCTTTCGAAAGTTTTCGACGTGTATAGTGCCACAACAGCAAAAGATTCACCAAAGTGCCGAAGATGAGAGGTCCAACAATCAGAGAGAAGGGAAAGTTGAGAGATAAGAGATAAGATTAGAAGAATTGAGCTACATCAAAATCTCCCTCATAAGAATAGATTCAAAAATTTAGAAAGAACAAAAGCTAAAACGATAAGACGATAGTTGTAGGGTTAAGAGGGTTCCACATTTTTCGGCACAGGCTGAATAATGAGCGCATTTCTCCAGCTAAAATTAAAGGTCGAAGAAGAAAGACACTGACGGAATTGTTTACTAAGGCAACGTGCAAGCTCGAAAGCACAAGTTTTGAAGACCGCAGGAGGGATACTATCAGGACCGTAAGCATTTTTATTGTTAAGCTCAGAGAGAACGAAAATAACATCTTTAGGAGAAATTGCAGTATTAGGCATAAATTAGAAGAAGGGAGGTGGAGAAGAAGAAATAACTCTAGATTTCGTCTAAAGTAGAATTAGAAGCAAAGGTTTGACCAAACAGTTTAGCTTTATTTGAAGGTATAATATATATATATATATATATATATATATATATATATATATATATATATATATATATATATATATATATATATATATATATATATATATATATATATATATATATATATATATATATATATATATATATATATATAAGGAAGTAGGGGGGGTTCAAGGGGTCTGAACCTCCGAAATTATTAAGCGATACAAATTTTTTGATATCTTGAGTATCTTAATTTTAATTTATAAGAATAACAAAAAATATAATTAAGCAAATTTAGAGTATATTTTGATATAAATGATCAAAATTTTTGTGGTTCTTGAAGATTTCTTAGGATTAGTGTCTTTGGAAAGACAAAAGGAGAATCTTTAGAAGAGGTAATACACAAATACTACGAAGGTTGAATAAATAGTGTCCTTTGGTTGGAGAATAATGAAACGTTTTAGAGGTATTCAAGCTGTCGAAAATATACTGCGGGATTGTTTGTTTATTGCTGATGACATTCATGTATAGTACAACACATTAGAAACTTTATTGGCCATGAAAACAACCGAGCACTGTTTTAGGTCACCCAGGCGGACAGCTATTTTGATAGAAAAAATAGGAAAGATTTTCTAGAGACAAATGGACAAAAGTAACTTGAATGTAACAGACAAATTGGGTGGAAAGTTACGAAGGGTTGTTACGATTTAGAGAGTTTTGTAAATCAATTGTTGAACCTTTATAGGAACTTCAGGTGAGTTAAGATATTTAGCCTTCTTCTAAAACCTCAAATCATTTGAAATATGTAAACCTTGAGAGAATTTGTTATAAGTTAAATTATTACTTCAACTTTATCTCTTTTACTTTTCTATTATATACTAAACTGCTTCCTCCATCATTAGTGTAGGAAACTGTTCTTAACCATATTGGAAATTAAATGTTTTTAAAAGATTTTCACTTAAACATCGATGAACAATTTTCAAGCCATTTGGAAGTGCAGCAAAACTTCTGTTTTCTGTTAATGAAGAAATAAAAATGCTGCAAATCAAAATCAATGCAAAATGTAAAGAAATAAAAAAGCAATTGCGATTAATTTTGTTGATGATTTTTTAAACCAGGAGATCAACTACGTGAGACATGGATCCTTACTTACCAATCATAGTATTGAAAATTTTACGAATTTTGTAAATAAATTTTATCTATATAGTCATATTTGGATTCTAAAATATTTTAACATCTATCTCACTCACAACGTGCACTCCAGAAAGAAATTTCTCTCCTCTGAAAAAGATCAAAACATACTTTGAAAATTCTACAAGGGAGCAAATATTAACAGAATTGACTTTTATGAGTATTCATTATAGTTTCACAATATATATACAGAGGTATATCAATCACTTTGCTGCTAAAAGATCAAGAAGAAGAAATTTATTTAGAAAATAACCTTTCCTTACTTTTTTTGAAATTGCTATATGAATGGTAGATAATTTTATTGCTTTGCATTCAAGTAAGGATATATATATATATATATATATATATATATATATATATATATATATATATATATATATATAAATATAATATTTATATATATACTTATATATTATAATATTTGTTTATGTATATATATATATATATATATATATATATATATATATAACTAATAAATAATATATATATATATATATTAATAATAATAATATATATAATAACCAACTTATATACATAGATCTATATATATGTTATATATATGTATATATATATAATATATATATATATATATATATATATATATATATATATATATATATATATATATATATATATTATATATATATATATATATATATAATATATATAATATAATATAATATTTCCAAAAAATCTATATATATAACAATAACATATATATATAATATATATGTTATATATATAATATATAATAACTTATAATATGTAATAATAATATATATATATATATATATATATAAAAATATATATATATATATATATATATATATATAATATATATATATTCTTGATCTCAACTCCCCCCGAAATATTTTCTGGCTACGTATCTATATATATATATATATATATATATATATATATATATATATATATAATAATAATATATATATATATATATATATATATATATATATATATATATATAATAATAATATATATATATATATATATATATATATAAATATATATATATATAAAATATATATATATATATATATATATATATATATATATATATATATATAATAATAATATATATATATATATATATATATATATATATATATATATATATATATATATATATATATACTTTCTTTCTTTATTAACATATATATATGTATATATATATATATAATATATATATATATATATATATATATATAACAACTTATATATATACTTTATATATATATATATATATAATAACCGAAAATATATATCTGTCTACCTACCTATATATATATATATATAAATAAAGGAAATTCTTATTCAGTATATTATTTTGAGATGATCTCACCAATATCAAATGCTTTGCTAATTCATCCCTCACCCCCCCATAAAAAAAAAAAAACATTTAAAATAACCTAAACAAAAAATTAAAAATCAAAACTATTTATTTTGCATTTTGCATACCATAAATATAGAACTTCTGTCTAAAATGCCTCCGAGATCCTTTGACAAAAAAAAAAAAAAAAAAAAAAAAAAAAAAAAAAAAATATAATGATAAGCAATTTTAATGAGAGGCTGATTTCTTAATTGTCTTATAAGTGAATATAAGTTTATTTTAGATATTTTTAAGAGTTGCATGAATTTAGGTCTCCGTACAAATATTTATATATAGTTTTTTTTGGGCATTATACCTAACGGACTACTTGCTAACAGGGATTAAGTAAAATGGATGACTTGTAGAGAGCGCAATTTTTCCAGACAAATAAATAATATCGATTAAATTTATGGACTTTTAAATCTAGATGCAAAGACTTTTAATACCTAATGAATTAAAAAATTAAAAAGAGATCACAAAAATATCAATTAAAAAAATATTGCTCGAAAGCGATAAGTATTTTATCCATCTTAAGTACAGTAGCATTATATATATATATATATATATATATATATATATATATATATATATATATATATATATATATATATATATATATATATATATATATATATATATAACATATATATATATATATATATATATATATATATATATATATATATAACACAAAATTATATTACATACAGGAAAAGTTTCCACCCATTGAACAGATAATAAACTCAATCTAACATTTAATATTATAATAAGCTCATATAGATGGATAGTTTTATTTGCCTTGAAGATAAATTTGAATAACCCTCCTGAAATCCTTTGCTTTTTAACGGCCACGAATCTTCACTTATTTGGTAAAAAAAGAAGCTCGAAAAAAGTTCAGAAATGTCAGATATTTTTTTTTCCAAGACATTTATTTTAAAAGAAGAGATTTTATTCCAAATCCGTTATAAACAAACAATATCACTAAACTTGTTAAATTAAATGATTTTGTTAAGTAAATTATAATATATATAATAATAATATATATATATATATATATGACAACAATAATAACAATAATAATATATATATATATATATATATATATATATATATATATATATATATATAATATTTAAAAATATATATATATATATATATATATATATATATATATATATATATATATATATATATATATATATATATATATATATATATAATAATAATATGCTACTCTATATATATATATATATATATTATATATAATAATATATATATATGTTATAAAATAATAACATATATATATATATATATATATATATATGTATATATATATATATAATAATATAATATATATATATATATATAATATAATATATGTATATATATATATATTAACGTAATATATATAATAATATATGCTATAATAATAATAATAGTAATAATATATAATATATATATATATATATAATATATATATATATAATATATATATATATATATATATATAACTAACTATATATATCTTCTTTATATATGTAATATATATATGAAAATATAAATAATAATAATATATATATATATGTATATAACTAATATATGTATGTATATTAATAATAACCTAATAATAATAATATATATATAATAATAATATATATAACTATATAATATGTAATAATATAATATTATATATCAATAATAATAATAATAATATATATATATACTGTATATAATAATAATAATATATATATATATAATAACTATATATATATATATATATATAATAATATATATATAATTTGAATCTCCTAATTTCGATTTTCTGTGGCTTAAAATCTTTTCCCTACTACTACCATTATCTTGTGTGTTTCTTTACCTGCTCCCATAATAATGGAACAGATTTTCCGATTCTTTTTAGATATCTTACTACTTCTCATGAGACTGTTATATTTACTTCTCATCCAAATGCTGAGATCATCATCTATTTAGGGGATTTCAACGTACATCACACTGAGTGGTTAGGGCTCCTCTCATACTGATGCAGGAGGAAGGGCCAAAACATTCAGTATTCTTAGCGACCTGGAACAGTTAATTAAAGAACCTACAATATACCAGATCGTCCAAACCAATTCTTTAACACGCTTGATTTATGTTTCACCACTACTCCTTCTCGATATAAATACACCATTTTCCCTCTATCGGTAACTCTGACCACAATCTTGTAGCTCTTAATTTTAAAACTTTTTCTCCAGCAGCTCCATCATCTAAACATACATTCTGGCACTTTAAGCGGACTAATTGGAGGGCGTTGCGTCGTTTCTTTGAGGTTGAATCTTGCTTTGACTCGGAGGACGCTTCGGTCACTGCTGAAAAGGTAGGGGCCGTAATCATCGAGGGTATGAGCGGGTTCATTCCATCTTCAGCTAAATCTTTTTCTCCACAAAATCCATGGTTTGATGGAGCCTGTTCTCGCTCCATTCAGGAGAGAGACATTGCCTATCGGGCATGGAAAAACTCTCGTTCTCCTATCACTCTTACTAATTTTCATTCTTTGCTCGGAATCGTTTGCAGAGCTATTATTCGACAGGAGGCTAAGCGCGCTTTCACTAAAAGAAAGTGCGACAACCTACTTGGCTCTCCTACTGATAAAAATTTCTGGCCTCTTGCCAAAAACATCTCTAATAACTTTGTAAATCTGCCTTTCCTCCACTTATTCGCTCTGACGGTTCTGTAGCTAACTCTCCTACTGAAAAGGCTAATCTCTTCGGCCTCCTTTTTTCATCTAATTCTACCCTGGACGATTCCGGCATCTCTCCTCCTGCTTCTTCTCCTCTCAGGTTTCTATGCCTCTTCCCATGATTACGCATGATCGGGTGCATGGGATTCTGAGATCTATGAGTGTCAGGAAGGCTAGTGGCCCGGATGGCATTCCTCCCCGTGTTTTGAGGGAGTGTGCTTCTGAGCTGGCCCCTGTCCTCGTTCAACTCTACTTTCTATGCCTTAATACTAGTACATTTCCTACCTTCTTTGGGTTTCCTCCTTATGTCCAGCCAATCCCGAAAAAGGGCAGCCGCTCTGATCCTACCAACTATCGTCCTATAGCTCTCACTTGTATTCTATCTAAGATCTTTGAAACTCTTCTTAACTCTCATTTTCTGGATCATCTGGAGTCTCATTTCCTTCTTTCAGATCATCAGTATGACTTTCGACGCTCGAGGTCAACTGGTGACATACTTTCCTATCTAACTGATTTATAGTCTTCTGCCCTTAGGGACTGTGGGGAGTCTTGTGTGGCGTAGGGTCATGTTAATGAAGCTTTTGATCGAGTATGGCATGCATCGCTTTACTCTCTAAGCTCCCTTTCTTTTGGGTTTCTCCCTTTTCTTTAGTACTCTTGTCCAGGGTTTTTTTCTCTATGGTCGCTCCCATATCAGCACTCGTTGATGGAGCATCTTCTTCCCACTTTCCTGTTAATTGTGGTGTTCCTCAAGGGTTCTGTTTTATCTCCAACTTCATTCTTGCTTTTCTTCAATTATCTTCCTTGCTGCGCTTCTAACTCTGCTCAACTCTTGTATTGACTCTGACTCAGTTCTCCATTCTTCCACTCAGTTCAAAAATCTGCTCCCTCTTTTGTATCTAGAATTGCCTCTCGTCTTCAGCTGATTCTATTCTTGCCGATCTGGATGGGATTTCCCAGTGGGGTTGCCGCAACCTTGAGAAATTCAACTCTTTAAAAACTCAACTTCTATATCTCCCACTCAGAAACACCTCCCAACTTTGCTCCCTCCTTCAACGACGTTTCTAACGTCTCACCTGTTGACAACATAAACATTCTTGGTCCTGAACATAAATAAATTGTCCAATAAACCTAGTACCACAACGGCTGCTAAAGTGCTGTTCAGGTTGCTGAAATTTTTTCTTCTGCACAACTACTCCAGTTATATAAGGGCCTTATTAGCCCTTGTTTGGAGTACTGTTCTCCCATTTGGGGGGCTCCGGCTCCACCCTTCTATTGGATAAGGTTGAGTCTAAGAAGCTAAGAGACTAATTAACTGTACCCCTACTTTCTAACTCTCTTGACCCTCTATCTCTGCGACGTGACGTTGGCACTATCTCTCTTTTCTATAGGTACTACAACGGCAGATGCTCAGGGGAGTTGGCCACTCGCGTTCACCTTCATTGCGTCGCCCACGTAGCACAAGGGGTGCCATGCTCTCGCATGAATTTTGCGTGAGCATTGAAAACCCCAGACTCGTTCGTTGTGGTGCCTTCTTCTTTCCAGCCACTTCTGTTCTGTGGAACTCCTTGCCATCTTCTGTTTTCCAACCTGTATTTAATCTTCCTCTCTTTAAAACCCACGCCTGCGCTCACATAAAGAGATTTGCGTTAGGCTTGGGCTTAGGTGGGTTTTCCTGCATTTTATTTTCTGTCCCCTCTTGAAAGGGCCCCGCCCGTGAGTGATGGGAGAATCTGTAATATATATATATATATATATATATATATATATATATATATATATATATATATATATATATATATATATATCTGTATGTATATGTGTATAATATATAATATAATAATATATAGTATATATATATGTATGTAATATGTATAATAATATAATAATAATAATATAATATATAATAATAACAATAATATAATATATATATATATAATATGTAATAATATATATATAATAATAATTATATGATAAATATAATATATGTAATAATATATATATAAATCAATAATAATATAATAATAATAATATAATATAATACTATGTAATAATAATATATATATATAACTATACTCTTCTTTAATATATAATAATAATATGATTAATATATATATATAATATATATATATATAATATAATAATATAATATATAATAATAATAATAATAATATATATATATATATAATAATAATAATAATAATATAACAATTATGTATATGTATGTAATATCTCAATAACAATATATATATGTATAACTTATATATATAACATAATATATATATATATATATATAAAGTTTTGAAAAATATTTTTAATGTCCTAAACATCGAAGTTAGAAACACGCATACATCAGTCAGACTTAATTGAGTGGTTAATGGGAGGATTGTAGTATGTTTTCTTTGCTCTTTTTAAGGCCCTTATGGATATATATATATATATATATATATATATATATATATATATATATATATATATATATATATATATATATATATATATATATATATATATATATATATATATTATGTCTCAAAAAAATAAGTGTACTGATGTCGTATTTAATTATGTATTGGACTTACCTGAAATTACAAGTTATCTCCTTTGAAGTATGACCCTTGGGAGGTTAAACAGCGGTTCCAACGTTTCTTCCACTGTTCATAGCAGTACCGGAAGTCATTTTTCTGAAGTGTGTTTAGTACTCGTGTTACAGTATTTTTTATGTTTTCCATCGTCCGAAAATGATGACACTTCAACTTCATTTTCAACTTAGGAAAAGAGGTAGATCGCACGGGGCTAGATCTGGGCTGTATGGAGGATGTAAATACTTGAATGTTTTCTTCGCCAGAAATTCTATAATTGAGAGCGCAGTGTGAAATGGCGCGTTATCGCGGTGCAGCACCCAATTGTCTGCAATGTCTATTCTGATTCGCTGATCTCTTTTTTCGAAGTCGTTCCAAGAAATCGGGTAATGATCGCTAAGCAATCCATAAGAGAATGGAGGCAAAGGGATATATCTCTACAGGTGGAAGAGTGTGTGTCTAAACGTTCGTAGGTTGGGAGTCATGTGTTAAAGCACTTCAGAGAAAAGGGGGATAGAAGATCGACAAAGATCTTAGTCTTAGACGAGGTGACGGAATCACCCCATAGGGGGTAACGAAAGTTGAAATGTCATAATATGACAACCAGAGGGGGAGCTGTTGGAACAAGTCGCCTAAGTCTTGCTTAGTGATCTCACTACTGGGAGTCAAGTAGATGGGACAGTCAGTGAAATAAATGGACAGATGGTCTCGTGCTGTCACTGCAGGAAATCTAGTTCGAAGAGGGACTGGAGAATGGGGATAGATTTATGAATGTCACCTCGTTTTATAGATGTTAGCGGCGACTTGATTTCCGACGATTGGTAGAAATAACCGTGGCATTGTCGAAGTTCCTGCAAACACAAGCACTTTGGTGTGAATAAATTTACTAATTGAACGAGTTCTTCAAAATTTGCCTAGAAGTCATGACATTTCCGTTACAGGAAGATGCTCATGCTATGTTGTTATGAGTACTATAAAGATGGTCTTCTTGAGACGATTGTTTCAATGTGGTACGGTTTTCCCATTCACCTCTCTCAAAAGCGCAGGATACATTAGGAAGAGAAAGGGTCGGAACATCAAGCCCCATTTGGGAACTGAAAACCATGTGATCCAGTAAAGTATAGAAACGTTTAGGGAGTGCCGTGATAGAAAACGCGGAGGAAGAGTTAAGAGAGGATTCGGAAAAGCTGGAATAATCCAGCAGGATATTGGAGGGCTGGTTTGTGGGTTGTACGAAAGCTGTGGTTTGTTGGGCACAGTTTATTAGTCTCGATTTTGTCTCGGGACTTTAGCTACTACGAGGTCTCCTCTTAGTTGCAGTTTTAGAGTGGGGTTCGATGTTTACTGCTTTAGGAATTCAGATACTTTATATTTTAGTGAATAATCTTTTGTTTGGTCAAAAATTTTTGTTTCTGCTCAGGGACATCCATTTCAGTAATGGAGGGAGACCAATTATGGGACATAGACGCAGACCTTTAACGTGGATTTGGGGAACTCATAGCTAGGGTAAGTGTAAAGTTTCATGGCAGGAAATGCTCTCCAAATTTTGTGGTGGGTGAGCAAACTTAGATTCGTTGTTGGTTGGTCGATAACCAGTACTCGCTGTTGGGTTGTTGACGGCATCTTCTGGAATGGGGTTGTGTCGGTGAGTTAACACGCGGGCGCGGGTGAGCTCCTTCAATTGCAGCATATGGCTGCCTTTGTCATGTAGTATATTCGTCTTTAATATGTTGTATGGCACCTCTCATGCTCAGTTTTGCATGGTACATAACTCAAATATTTCCTGTTTAAACAGGTAAGACGGACTTTTTAAGGAAGAGACGTTGTGGGATCCTCCAGAGCTGTTACAGTGTGGAGTGTTTTCGCAGGGAATGAGAAATTCTCTTTCGCAAATAGCTCAAATTTCAATCGGTCCCCTACAATATTGTCGAGGATGATCAAAATACTGGCACTTGAAGCAACGTCTGGGTCTGGAAATAAACGGACGAACATTATAGATTATAACCCAATTTTCACCTTTGTAGGTTGAAAAGGGGGTTAAAGGTCAGCAGCAAGTTAGGATTTGGGGTGTCAAGCGAGTCTTGACGTGGGGGAAGCCCGTTTACATTTACAACAGGAAATCTCTTCTGCTGGAGCTGGCTTAGAATTAAAGCAATGTGTTCATTTTTCTGTACCGGAGGGGAAATAGTGCCTTTGGATGCGTTTCTTGTTTCGTCAGGAGTGGCAATAAGAGGGATATCTCCAAGAGACGTTAAGGATTACAAGATGAAACTTTGATTCCTGGTAGTAGCTTGAACGAGAAGGGGCCCATTTTTCAAAAACGTGACGGGAGGGTATTCAATTCTTAATGCTTTTTCAAGCGCATCGCTAAGAATGATAATTCTATAGTCGGTAAGAAGTCTGGACGTGTTAGATCGCAATAAGTAATACATTGGGAATGATGTGTCCTCTGGCAGTCCCGAGGGTTAACAGTTTGTGGAGTAGACAAGTGAGAACGACTAGGACGGCTGGTACCTTTTCGGAATTGCTTCAACCTTTTGGGCATCTGGGATGTCGAGGAATTGTTTAATCATTGCTCAAAGTATTTTCCAGAAATCGTTGGCTATTAATCGCTGCATGTTCATTACCGAAAGAATCCAAAAAGGTTCGAGGCATTTTAATCGCTTCCATAGTTATATTAAGTTTGAGGGTTCCCCCTAATTGGTATCGAGTCCATGAAGTCTTTTCCAGGATCACCGCACTTGGTGGCGGGACTTCCCTTATTATAGGAGACCGAATGGGTTATGAAAAAACGAGCCAAACCTGATAGTAGGTCATAGCACCGAATCACGTACGAGTGATTTGGCCACACCACGTCAGCACAAACGACTCCTGGTTCCCATCCCATAAGAAAGGGTGACAGTGGCGTTCATCTACCTCTCTGGGATTAAAAAAAAAAGTAAATCGGGAGGGTTGGGGTAGATAGAAACTATGGTGGAGGAAGAGGATCGAAAGAAAGAGACAATTAATTATAAAGTTGGAAGAATAGGTGCGCGACTGT
>JABUQX010142435.1:0-2500 GCA_015478945.1 Trachelipus rathkii
ATAACAAAATATATATATATATATATATATATATATATATATATATATATATATATATATATATATATATATATATATATATATATATATATATATATATATATATATATATATATATACACTACAATAAATGTTAAAGCCATTAATGAAATATTTACATATATTCCTACAATTTACTTCAAACGTAACAAGCATTACTTTGGTAATAGAATATAGGATCTGTTGCATCGGGAATCCACGATACTACAAATTTTGTAAAAGAACGATACCCATCGTTGCTGTGTGCATACTGAGCCGATTGCAAATGTTATTCAACAAACGACATTCACTATTTGTTATTTGAGTCCAACAACATTTGTCCCATGATATATTAGCTTAGGTTAATACAACCGAACATAACGTAGCCATACGAAACCTAGGATCCTCTATACTTCGATTGTTAGGTGTAAATTAATTAGTTTGTTAGAGAGAGAGAGAGAGACCACACACACACACATATATATATATATATATATATATATATATATATATATATATATATATATATATATATATATATATATATATATATATATATATATATATATATATATATATATATATATATATATATATATATATATATATATATATATATATATATATATATATATGTGATATATATAGAGAGATATATATATATATATATATATATATATATATCTTATATGTATATATATATATATATATATATATATATATATATATATATATATATATATATATATATATATATATATATATATATATATATATATATATATATATATATATATATATATATATACAGTGATATGCCACAGGAGATTTTGTCTAAGATAGAGGGAGTATGACACGAAGCGAGATATTTGAAAATGGAAGCTCTGTGGAGTATCTCAAGCTTTCAAATTGATTTCCTTTTACAGAGTTTATCCCTATTTTGCCAAGAGGAACGAAATTATAAAAAATTATATTTATTTCTTTATATATATTGCCTACTTCTGTAGATAATGAGGGAAATATATAACATAATTTAATGAATCTTTTCACTAGTCGTTCAGCAGAAATGTCAAATGAAATGAGAAGTCGTAACATAAGATATAGTTGAACATGTTTTTAAAAAGAAACTATTATAAAATTACAGGTTTATAATTCTCTCATTTCACTGTATCTTTAAACGTTCCTATTTCTTTTCCTTTGTTTGATGCATGAATATTCGTTCTAGCTATATATTACCTATAAAATATTGTTACTAGTTAAAGACTACATTCATTAGGAACAATTTGCAATGATTTCCCATGTTGATTAACAGAGGGAAAATGGTTTGAAGGATCAATAGTGCTTGCAGTCGTCTCTGAATACAATATTGCTTGTTGCGATTTATGCAATGCAAAATATTTACTGCCCCCTCCTTCAGAACACTATTTTATATGTATTAAAATGTTAATTGCTAAAATATTCACTATATTTTACAACATAAAACGTAAATATTGCTTTTTTTTAATTACATTTCTCGTAATAACTGACGACAACAGTTTTAACACGTGCTTCATTTTCATCTTGTGTTAAATTAAACCTTTTCATGCACACTTGAAAATTGATACCGAAACCTCTAATCATTAAAAGATAATTATTTAATTAATCTTTAATAAAATGAGTAATAACTACTTGATTTGATTTTCAATTTGAAATCCATTTCTCATTATGGCGGAGAGCGAAACCAGTTGCGATGCTATTATCACTGGCCAACAAAGATTTCGCGGCAAAACATTTGAAGGTCATTTATAGGTAACCTATTGCCCTGATTCGAATATGACCTCCGTTTTGATAGGGTGGTCACAAAAATACATTAATAACAACAATTTATGTTAGGTTGTAACGTAATTCACAATAAAAAACACGAAAGATATATATCAAATTGTTAATGAGTAAGTAAATAAAATGCTAATAGGTCAAAACATTCAATTCAGTATAATGAAATCACAATTAATGCACTACAAAATCGCTGTCTATATGATTGTCTTCTGTGCAGAATGTGGACAATCCCGTTGAAGACTCCAACAATAGTCTGCCATCATGTGTATCCCATCTTCCTTGGTATCTTTCTTCCATCTCCTTGATTTGATGGAACCTCTCCCCATGTTCCTCACTATAACATCTAGATTATCCGGAAACCGATCTAAGTGACTATGTGAAAGTGAACTTTTATGCTCATATTAGCATTAAAATTTTTGAATCTGAGAGCATTTTCTGTACGAGTTCACCATAGTTGGCAGATTTATGGTTGCCCAAAAAGTTCTGAACGAAAGCAAGACAAAACCGATGCTTCAATATCAATCATGGAATTTATGAAATTGTCATCCTTGATGATTTGGCGAATTTGAGGGCCGCTAAAGATTCCAGCTTTGAGTTTCTCCATACTCAACCCTGGAAAAAATCTGCAAATATATTTGAAACATTCACCATCTTTGTCTAGGGCCCT
>JABUQX010142435.1:15000-27088 GCA_015478945.1 Trachelipus rathkii
TATTAACTGTTAATACTTTTTGTTTATAAATTTTATAACTATCAAGTTTTAAAATAACTTTTACTAAATTTATGAAATTTTATTTAAAAACATATATTTTACGTACCTTAAAGCAATAAATCAGTAAATCAGTAAGATCAGCCCCTAGCACCCATATAGGGTGGGGTAAAATAGGGGGGGTAATACGTACAACGGTTGCTGACGCAACCGTTTGGCGCAACCCTTCTTCGAAGGGTTGCTAAAATAGGGTGCCAGAAAATTAGGGTTGCCAAAAATTAGGGTTGCCAAAAAATTAGGGTTGCCAAAAATACCGTGGGCCAAAAATGACCCCATGGAAGATCAAAGGGTTGGTCGAAAAAGGGCAAGCCCAAAAAAGGTCAAAGGCCCAAAAAGGACAAGGTCAGGTAAAAAATTCGAGCTCAAAAAAGGTCAAGGTCAGTCAAGGTCAAGGCCAAAAAAGGTCAAGGTCAGTCAAAGGCCAGGTAGGTGGTCAAGGTCATTTTCGTCCGGAATGTACTCCCTACTACTAGTTTAATTTACCGTAAATGGATCTTATTTTGTGTAAGTGAGGTGGCTGTAATTTGAATTGATATTAAAATAAATTTAATTTATCGCAAACTAATGATTTATATTTTTTATGGAAATTATTGGTTTGTTAGGTAATTACTATATTCTTTATAAAGTTTACCTTTGGCAGTAAAAATAGTAAAAATATCAAAATGATTCAAGTTTATTGGAAGAGTCATTAACAGTTGTAAAATTTTATTATGAAGTTTCTTAACATACTGCAATGTTTAATTCACTGAATTTTATTGATCACCACCTATCCTAAAATTATTTATCAATTTCGAATTACCATTGAGAGTACCTCACTGTGTGTCAAAGTTATTTCTTTGCCAAAGGTTTCTAAATATTAAATTTTGTAGTAGTATTTTGTAAAATGACAATGTAACTCCGATCAATTTAGCTGGAATATATATATATATATATATATATATATATATATATATATATATACATATGTAAATTTTCTCTACTTTGCTTTGTATCTACATATGAGTATATATCACACAGCAACTTATACATATATATATATATAACATATACTATATATGCTGCTCAACCAACGTATATGTAGCCAACCAATAATATGAAATATATATGTATAATGGCAGCCTTGTATGTAATATATAATTATATAATATATATATATATATATATATATATATATATAATATATATATAATATATATATATATATATATATATATATTCCATAATCACCAATAATTATATATATATATATATATATATATATATATATATATATATATATAGAAAAATAACCCCTTAAGTAATTTCACTCTGCTGGGATTGAACCTGGGCCCTAGCAGATAAACGCGTATGTGTTTGACCACAACGCCACGATGGACTAAAAGAAGAACGCGAGAAATGTTCCTGTAGTGAATATATCACCCACCAAACAGGAACCATGGCGCGCTCTTCCCGTCCACACTCGGGCGTAGGGTCAAACAGAGCACCGCACAGAGTGAAATACTTATTAAACCGGGCAATATTCTGTATCGAAAACCGGGAAACTGAATCGAATGTATGCCTCCATATATATATATATATATATATATATATATATATATATATACCATATATATATGCTAACATATATATATATATATATATATATACTTTCATAACAATCACAAATATCTGACAAACAAAAGATGTAACTTTATATATATATATATATATATATATATATATATATATATATATATATATATATATATATATATATATATATATATATATATATATATATATATATAGTATATATATATATATATATATATATATATATATATATATATATTTATATATATAACAAATATATATAAAACTATTTACAATTCTATATAACTCTTTAACTATATAAATCTATATATATATATATATATATATATAACAATAATATATATATATATATATATATATATATATATTTACCAAGTTGCTTGTGCGTATTTAACACCTCATTAAATAACCTCAAATATTTTATTTAAAACCCACACGACATATTTCAATTCTCATAATTACCTTATTAAAATAATAAATTTATCAAAGACATATATATATATATATCTAAGCGTATATATCAATGTATATATATATAATATATATATATATATATATATATATATACTATATATATATATATATATATATATATATATATATATATATATATATATATAGTCAGTTTTTCAAATTTCGAGATTTGAAGAACTCTTGCGAATAATGTTCAATTATTTCAATATATCTCGTGCTTTTAAAGCTATTTAATTTTGATATATATATATATATATATATATATATATATATATATATATATATATATATATATATATATATATATTATATTTATATATATTTATAATATTATATATATATATCTTTATATATATATATATATATATATATATATATATATATATATATATATATATATATATATATATATATATATATATATATATATATGGTTTGTTATTGTGGTTGCTGTCAGAAACTTATTGCAGAAAATTTTGTGAATAAGGTTTCATAAATCAGAGTGCAAGTTTGAGTATATATTTGAGGTGCTACAGGTTGATAGTTAAGGCAAGCTGAGCCTGAAACGAAAGTGTCCTGGGTAATAATAAAAAATAATAAATAATATGCTAATACAGAATATAATGATATATAAAGTAGTATAGGAGGTAAACTGACTGCCGACTTGTTGGGGGAGTCGTCGACCCTTCAAGTCGTTTGTCGGTACAGGCATATATTTTTTAATACTCAGCTACCTTCATGGGTGTTTTTTAATGGTTTTTTTTTCTTTTTTTCGCGGATTTCCCCCCCCCCTTAAGGGGGGGGGGGCGTTTCGGAGTTCACCAACGCGTTTTCGCTTAACCGCAAGACCCTGCCGAGCCGCACCGAACCGCACAGCTCCGCGCCGCACCACACTGCACCACGCACCACACTGCACCACGTCGGACCGTTTTTTTCGCTGTTTCGCATCCTCGTTTTTCTATAACTCATCTACCTTCATGGTCCTTTTTATTCCGAAATATTTCAGTTTATTTCACGTAGGATCATGAATGTATTTTTAATATCCACGAATGTATTTTTCATATGACGTCACAAACAGGTATCTATCATAGTACAAAGACTCGCTAGGTCTAAATACAATGCCTTATCAATTGGTTTCATAATATCCATTAGGCTTAAATATATATATATATATATATATATATATATATATATATATATATATATATATATATATATATATATATATATATATATACTAAAGGATAAGTTTGTTTGTTTTTCCATCTAGCTCTGGTAGGCCTCTTTGAACGTGAGCTCAGAAGTTTATACCTCATCACCACCTTTCACATACTTTGCACTTCTGTTCTCGAGGGTCGTAGCGGTGAGTAGGGTTTCACTGATCCCCCATATCCTCTATGGCTGCTCTTGTGCTCTTCTGGAAGGTTTCACAGGTCTCCCGAACCCTTTGGGTCCTCTTTGAGGAGTGGTCATCAACTTGTCATTTTATACTACTACTTAGTCATGTATATGTACCATGCGTTTGCGCATACATGTATATGCATCATGCGTTTGCGCATCTCATCTTCTATCTTCTGAAGCGAATCATCCCACCCGCAAGGAATAACATTAAATTGCGGGAATTTAAAAAAGTGACCTATACCAGTCACTAACCGAACTGGAACTCGACCCGTAACCACTCTGGCAAATGTATTGAACTTAACAGATTGGGCTCTCTGAATGCCCATTAATATATAAACATTTAGTCCTTACATATAAAGGGTTTTATGCATAGCACAAATTTTGGAAATAGCTATTCTATATTAAAATTTTAGAAAAAGTGCATCTCGATTTTCCATTTTATATATATATATATATATATATATATATATATATATATATATAAAATATATATATATATATATATATATATATATATATATATATATATATATATATATATATATATATATATATATATATAGAGAGAGAGAAAAATAAATATAACGCTATCATACATACACACATACATATACATATACTTACACACTCACACACACACACACATACACACACACATACACACACCTTTTACTTAAAATAAAAATGAGTCCTGAGATGAAGGATCGGTATCAAGAGGAGCGTTCGGGACGAAGCCCTATAAATGACTCATTCACAATTGATGAATTGAGTACTGGTGTCTACCCCTAGGTTATAAGGTATGAGGAATCGATTGGTTTATATTATAAGTTGCTAGGATGCTTCCTAGTATGAGTTATCTTTTTCTAGCCTACCCTGATCATAGAACAGCCCTAATATTGGTGCCTACCCCTATGTTATAAGGTATGATGATTCGATTGGTGTATATTATAAGTTGCTAGACTACTTCCTACTATGAGTTAGCCTTTTTCTAGCACTTCTAGCCCGATAGAATATATATCTAAAGAGTTACACATTTGGGCAGTGAACGCAAACGTTTCCTAGTCCGCATCCGCAGGTGACCCCCGCCGCGTAACCGCCGCCGCGTGCGTCCGCAGACGCAATATTACCGCGCGAACGAAAAATATGATATCAATGTAAACTATTCAAAGAATTTCTTTTCAAATATACTATGAATCATTCATTTTTACTACAATTGTACGAAATTTTATTAAAAACATATACTTTACATACCTTAAAGCAGTAAATCAGTAAATCAATAGAGGTGTTACCTAGCAACAAAGGGATTAGTATGCTTTTGTTTTACTGCTTTACTGCTTTAACTCATATGTTTTACTGCTTTAACTCATATATTTATTAACATTACATACCTTAATGCAGTAAATCAGTAAATCAATAGAGGTGTTACCCAGCACCAACGGGATTAGTATGCTTTCGTTTATCTGTTTTACTGCTTTAACTCATATGCTTTACTGCTTTAACTCATATGTTATTAACATTGCATACCTTAAAGCAGTAAATCAGTAAAATCAAACCATCTTACCTAATACCAAAGGGATTAGTATGCTTTTGTTTTACTGTTTTACTGCTTTAACTCATATGCTTTACTGCTTTAACTCATATATTTATTAACATTACATACCTTAAAGCAGTAAATCAGTAAATCAATAGAGGTGTTACCTAGCACCAAAGGGATTAGTATGCTTTTGTTTTACTGTTTTACTGCTTTAACTCATATGCTTTACTGCTTTAACTCATATATTTATTAACATTACATAACTTAAAAGCAGTAAATCAGTAAATCAATAGAGCTGTGTTACCTAACACCAAATGGATTAGTATGCTTTTGTTTTACTGTTTTACTGCTTTAACTCCATATGTTTTACTGCTTTAACTCATATATTTATTAACGTACATACCCAAAGCAGTAAATCAGTAAATCAATAGAGGTCATTACCTAACAAAGGGATAGTATGCTTTTGTTTTACTGTTTACTGCTTTAACTCCTATATGTTTTACTGCTTTAACTCATATATTTATTAACATTACATACCTTAAAGCAATAAATCAGTAAATCAATAGAGGTGTTACCTAGCACCAAAGGGATTAGTATGCTTTTGTTTTACTGCTTTACTGCTTTAACTCATATGTTTTACTGCTTTAACTCATATATTTATTAACATTACATACCTTAAAGCAGTAAATCAGTAAATCCAACTACCCTCTCCACCACACCAAGGGGGGATTAGTATGCTTTGTTTTACTGTTTTACTGCTTTAACTCATATGCTTTACTGCTTTAACTCATATATTTATTAACATTATGTTTTCTTTTATATTTTTTATTTTGTTTTAATACTTTTTATTTAAAAATTGTAATGTAAGAAGAAAAACACAGTGTCTGATATATAAACATTTTATTTTAATAAAATTGTACGAAATTTTATTAAAAACATATACCTTAAAGCAGTAAAACAGTAAATCAATAGAGCTGTTGCTTGGCAACAAGGGGATTAGTAAGGCTTTGTTTTACTGCTTTACTGCTTTATTGCATTACATCATATATTTATTAACATTGTTTTCTTTTATATTTTTGTTTTAATACTTTTTTATCTATATATTTTTCCAAGACCTGATTCAAGTCCCTCAGGTACTTCTTACGCTTCAGATAAATTTAAACGTGTTACCAGAGGAAGAATAAGAAAAACACCTTATAATAAACCTAGTTGGATTAAATCGTAATTATGTATTATCATATATATATATATATATATATATATATATATATATATATATATATATATATATATATATATATATATATATATATATGTAATTTATGTATTATCATATATATAAATATATTTATTTAGTTGTAATGCTTGTGTATATATATTTATTTAGTTGTAATGCTTGTGTATAAATAAATATGTTATTTTAGACCTTTTTCTTTAACCCTTTTGACTTTATATCACATTTTTGTGACATATATATATATATATATATATATATATATATATATATATATATATATATATATATATATATATATATATATATATATATATATATATATATATAACGCTTACATGTGTGTCAGTAGTCAACATGGAGGCGAAGGAGGTGGTTGATAAGTATTACTTCAATCTGAGGGAACCAAATAGTTTTGGGGGTTTCACTAGGTTTGCTTTAAGGTTTCCTAATATTGAGAAAAAAGAGTTAAAAAAATATTTAGAGGGTGAAGAGGCATTTACTCTACATAAACCTGTAAGAAAAAAATTTCCTACGAGGAAAACCATAGCTCCACAGGTCGATAGTGTATGGCAGATAGATTTAACTGAAATGATTAAATATAGTTCTTATAATGAAGGATTTCAATACATACTTTTTACTATTGACGTATACTCTAGATACTTATGGTTAAAGCCATTAAAAGATAAAAAATCCAAGACTGTGAGTGATGCAATGAGAGAAATTATAGAAACGGAATGTAGGTGGCCTAAAATGTTCTGGTCAGATAGGGGCGGTGAGTTCTTAGGTAACGCGTTTCAAGAATTAATCAAAGAGTATGATATAAGCTATTACAATACATTTTCCGTAAACAAAGCGGCTATAGTTGAAAGAGTCCAGCGCACTATTAAAGAGCGCATGCATAGGTATTTTACTAAAATGAATACTTTTAAATATATTGATATACTGAACGATCTAGCTTATTCTTATAACAGATCTTACCATAGAACTATAAAGACAACGCCTTTAGAAATGTTAAAGCTGGATAATCCTGTTATACAACAGGATAAAAAAGTAAGAAAAATTAAAGATAATTCAGGAATAAAGGTAAACGATTATGTAAGAGTATCTCGAACAGAAGAAAGATTCAGAAAAGGATACGAAGCCGGATGGACTACAGAAGTTTTTAAAGTTTGTAATATACGTAGCTTCCCTACTGAAGGTTTAAAATTATATTACCTGGAAGATTTAGATGGAGAAAAGATAAAAGGTGGATTTTATAAACAGGAAATACAGAAAGTACGATTTAATCCTAAAAGTAATGTATATAAAATAGAAAAAATATTAGGTACAAAAGGCCAAGGCAAATCTAAACAGTATTTGGTGAAATGGGTGGGATACCCTGCTAAGTTTAATACTTATGTAAAAGCAAGTGAAATTAATCGCATATAAAAGATGTAGAAGGAAATCCCTTCCCGTTTACATATGGCGCATTGTTATGCAAAGTTCATATTAGAAAGAAACAGATGCAGTAATTACAGCATAACGGAGTATATATAAGAGGTGTAATCAATTATATTTTTCATTCAGTAACATACTCTCACAGTGTAAAGATAGTATAAGAAAGACACTCCTGTAATAATGGACGAAGTAAGGGTATTCAGAGGATCAAAAATGCAGAGGGGGTATGGCCTTGGTGGATTTTTTGCCAAGCTATGGAGAAGTGCAAGGCCTCTACTCAGGAGAGGTGGTGAATATATAGGTAAAAAAGCTATAAGAACAGGTTTGCATACTATTCAAGATATTGCTGCAGGAAATAATCCTCGTGCAGCATTAAAAAGACGTATTGCCGATGTTTCAGATGAGATGTTGGATGATGTTAAGCGTAAAATAAGGCGTAAAATGTCAGGTCAAGGTCGAGGGACCAAGAAGATTGTCATAAAGAAGGCTAAGCGGAAAAAACCTCTAAAGAAAAAATGTATTGATGTATTTGCTATTTAATTACTAACTGATAACTTTTATACGAGGTGTGTATTACTGTATATAAGTAAGGTTTTTCATGAAAATATTCATTATACGACCAGAACTCGCGCATACAAGATGCATTTCCTTCATCCTTCTAGTCCTGATTGTTGTAAGAGTGAGTTGGATCTCTTCTCCATGAACCCTACACAGATTAGCGTAAGCGACTCCAACTTTATCAGTATTAATCCTATGCATTCAATTACCAATACAGATGTTCCTCTAGAGTTCAATATTCCAGGCACTTCTGATCAATACCTAGATCCCTCTAATGTGTTTTTATATGTAAAAACAGAAATTGACAAAACCTGATGGTACAGATCTTCCTTCGGGTGATGACCATATAGTATATACAGAATCAAATTTCCTGTATACATGTTTCACCCAGGTTGAAGTCTATCTTAACGGAACTTCACTAGGTGCGTCAGCTGCTAATTATCCTTATAGAAGCTATATAGAACATTTGTTAAATTATTCAGACGACGCTAAACAATCTCATCTCCAATCATGTGGTTTTTATAGTTTCAAAGATGAAGCTGCACATATAGATAAAGCAGCTAAAGTCATAAATAATACTTATGAATTTTACGGTCGATTAAATGGTGATATCTTCTCTCAAGAAAGACTCATTCTACCGTCTGTAGATACTAGAATCCTTTTAACCCGATCAAATCCTAAATTTGCTCTTAAAATAAAAAGTAAGCCTACTGCTACGGCTGTATGTCCAGAACCTGTTTTCAAACTGTTGGAGGCTTATCTCTATGTTAGAAAAGTGAAATTATCACCACAGCGTCATTTGGAAATTGAAAATTCGCTTTTGAATACTACAGCAAAGTACCCTATTAAGAGAGTTGAAACCAAGATATTTAATTTCACTCAAGGATTATCAAGTATCAATATCCCTAACATTGTGAACGGAAATTTACCACAGAAAGTAATAATAGGGATTGTGGAACATGAAGCCTACTCAGGGAATTATAAAAAGTCGCCCTATAAATTCACACCTTTCGGACTTAGGGGTATCAGTTTACATGTGAATGGACTTCCTCACGGACGTGATTATGAAATGTTATACAACGGAGACCTATCTCTCTGTACACGCCCTTTTTACGACTTAATAGCCAATACTGTATCATGTAATGATAGCGGGACAGGCTTAAATCTTGAAGAATACGCAAATAATAGTAATTTATATGCCTATGATCTCACAGCCGACCTTTCAGCTTGTAACGCCTATCATTTAAACATTTTGAGAAAGGGCACCTTAGGACTAAGTCTCTCTTTTGGATCAAGTCTACAATCACCCATCACTGTAGTGGTCTATCTTGAGCATCCTCAACTCATTGAAATTGACAGAGTACGCAACGTACTTTTGAATTATTAAAGATGAATGAAGAGGAAATAAAATCGGTGTTTAAAAATGAACCTCGCTTTTTAGGGGTGTTCGCTATTAACGAAATAAACTCTGTAAAGCTGGAGAAGGATACCTGCTTCATATTCAATACATTGCCTCGTCACATCACCTCAACAGGACATTGGATTTCCGTTTATAGAGCAAAAAGCGATGCTGTTCACATAATTGACTCTTTGAACTTAAAATTTATATTGAATAATCATTATATCGCCTTATTTTTAAAAATAAGGCGATATAATAATCATTATATCGCCTTATTTTTAAAATATAATAATGTAAGTTGTGTAAAAACTATGTCTTACCCTGTTCAACCCTTATATTCTAATTTATGTGGAGTCTATTGTATTTATTTCATTATATGCTTTTTAAATAATGTATGTTTTAATAAACTTATAAATATATTTGATGCTAAAAATTTGTATGTCAATGATTTTATAGTTTCTAATTATGTAATAAATGCTTTAAAATGAAAACACGATTTTACTACCCCTTAAAACTCGTATATATATATATATATATATATATATATATATATATATATATATATATATATATATATATATATATATATATATATATATATATATATATATATATATATATATATATATATATATATATAAAGGTTTTTAATAAAATTTCGTACAATTTTATTAAAAAAATGTTTATATAACAGACACTGCGTGTGTTTTTCTTACATTACAATTTTTAAATAAAAAGTATTAAAACAAAAATAGAAATAATAATAAAAATAATAATAAATAAAAAGTATTAAAACAAAATAAAAAATATAAAAGAAAACATAATGTTAATAAATATATGAGTTAAAAGCAGTAAAGCAGAAAGTTAAACAGTAAAACAGTAAAACGAAAGCATACTAATCCCTTTGGTGCTAGAAGTAACACCTCTATTGATTTACTGATTTTCTGCTTTAGGTAATGTTAATAAATATATGAGTTAAAGCAGTAAAGCATATGAGTTAAAGCAGTAAAACAGTAAAACAAAAGCATACTAATCCCTTTGGTGCTAGGTAACACCTCTATTGATTTACTGATTTACTGCTTTAAGGTATGTAATGTTAATAAATATATGAGTTAAAGCAGTAAAGCATATGAGTCAAAGCAGTAAAACAGATAAACGAAAGCATACTAATCCCTTTGATGCTAGGTAACACATCTATTGATTTACTGCTTTAAGGTATGTAATGTTAATAAATATATGAGTTAAAGCAGTAAAACATATGAGTTAAAGCAGTAAAACAGTAAAACAAAAGCATACTAATCCCTTTGTTGCTAGGTAACACCTCTATTGATTTACTGATTTACTGCTTTAAGGTATGTAATGTTAATAAATATATGAGTTAAAGCAGTAAAACATATGAGTTAAAGCAGTAAAACAGTAAAACAAAAGCATACTAATCCCTTTGATGCTAGGTAACACCTCTATTGATTTACTGATTTACTGCTTTAAGGTATGTAAAGTATATGTTTTTAATAAAATTTCGTACAATTGTAGTAAAAATGAATGATTCATAGTATATTTGAAAAGAAATTCTTTGAATAGTTTACATTGATATCATATTTTTCGTTCGCGCGGTAATATTGCGTCTGCGGACGCACGCGGCGGCGGTTACGCGGGAATATTGCGCCTGCGGGCGCACGCGGCGGGCGGGTACGCGGAAATATTGCGCCTATATATTCTATCGGGCTAGAAGTGCTAGAAAAAGGCTAACTCATAGTAGGAAGTAGTCTAGCAACTTATAATATACACCAATCGAATCATCATACCTTATAACATAGGGGTAGGCACCAATATTAGGGCTGTTCTATGATCAGGGTAGGCTAGAAAAAGATAACTCATACTAGGAAGCATCCTAGCAACTTATAATATAAACCAATCGATTCCTCATACCTTATAACCTAGGGGTAGACACCAGTACTCAATTCATCAATTGTGAATGAGTCATTTATAGGGCTTCGTCCCGAACGCTCCTCTTGATACCGACTTCATCACTCAATTCATCAATTGTGAATGAGTCATTTATAGGGCTTCGTCCCGAACGCTCCTCTTGATACCGATCCTTCATCTCAGGACTCATTTTTATTTTAAGTAAAAGGTGTGTGTGTGTATGTGTGTGTGTATGTGTGTGTGTGTGTGTAAGTATGTGTATATGTATGTGTGTGTGTATGGATGATAGCGATTTTTCTCTCTCTCTCTCTTTGTATATATATATATATATATATATATATATATATATATATATATATATATATATATATATATATATATATATATATATATATATATATATATATATATATATATATATATATATATATATATATATATATATATATATAAAATATATTATAATATATAT
>JABUQX010142436.1:5000-10000 GCA_015478945.1 Trachelipus rathkii
TAATAATAATAATAATAATAATAATAATAATAATAATAATAATAATAATAATAATAATAATAATAATAATAATAATAATAATAATAATAATGCCAGAAAATACGCTTAGGGAAAGATGAAGCTGTTGGAGAGAAAGAATGAAAATTAATAGATATAAGATTGTGGTCAGAGCTACCAATAATAGTGAAGATTGCTTGTTTATAAAGAAATGGACTAGTAGAGAAACATAGGTCAAGACTGTTCAATAATTGGGGGGACGAACCGCAATATGTCTAGGTTTCCTGATCAGTTCTCCAGATCGTTGAGAAAGCTGAATGTTTCGGCCTCCTCTCCTCCTGTTACAGTATGAGAAGACTCCAGCAATTAAGTATTGTGTACATTTAATGAGGAGTTTTAAGTCTCGTAAGAAGTAGTGAGATATTTAAAAATGTTAGGAAAATATAACAGTAGAACGGTAGCAGAAGCACAAGAATACCGTAGTAGTAGGAAGACAGGTTTTAAGTCGCAGAACAGCAAAGTTAAGAGATTCGAGGTTTCCGAGACGTGTTATGAGAATATTGATGTTTTCGTAGGCACAAACTACACCTTTGGAATGGAAATTATAGAATAATTTATGGTAAGATATATTTAAAGAGTTAGAGAATGAGCCCTTAGATATTTGGGTCTCAGACAGGATGAGGGATAGAGTCAGAGAGGTGGTATTCCACGGACTCGATATTAGCTCACAAGCCACGGATATTTATAAAGACTATTAAAAATCCACGCCTGTGCAAATACGCAATTATAATTAGTTCTTGCATGTAAAACAAAAAATTAAAATAATAAAGTAACCTAAGAGCTAAATTTGTCATAAATAAAAATCTTTGACTAAAATAAAATAGCGTTTGAGGCTTTAATTTAAAATTTGAAAATGTAAATAAAAAGGTAAAATATATATATCAAGATCCTGGCATTTAATTAAAACCTAAAAAAAAAATAAAATAAAAAAGACGAACAAGATTGAACTGTTTTAAAAAGTTTAAGCGCTAGTATAATACCTAACTGAAAAATTACGAACTTTCCTTCGTAGCTAACAATAATTAATTAATTTTTATAATTAAAAAATAATTAAACCAATATGATAATAAATCACTGATGGCAATTTAAAGAAAATAAGACACTTTCAAATAACAAATAATAATAATAAAAAAAATACAGACAGCAGAGCTAACACTAACACTAACACATTCTTCCACTCTAGGCTATAAAAAACAATCATAACCATATATATATATATATATAATATATATATATATATATATATATTATATATATATATATAAATATATATATAATTATATGTTATATTTTATATATATATATATATATATATATATATATATATATATATATATATATATATATATATATATATAATATATATATATATATATATATATATATATATATATTATTATTAGCATATATATAAAGGATAAACTTAAGATTTTTCTGACTTCAAATCACGATATTTGTCTCGAAATATCGGAGTGAAACCCTATATTTGGAAATAAACTAGATTTTCAGAGAAATGATATATATATATATATATATATATATATATATATATATATATATATATATAGAATATATATATATATATATATATATATATATATAGATATATATATATATATATATATATATATATATATATATATATATATATACATATATATATATATATATATATATATATATATATATATATATATATATATATATATATATATATATATATATTTATATCTATTATAATATATTTTAATAAATGTTGGTATATTAAGGCTAAGGTTATTGTTGTTACATTATATATAGCAGTATATCATATTTTATTAATATTATTATTGTTATATATATATATATATATATATATATACATATATATTTTACACAAATAATCAGCACATAAAGTTGTCACTAGATAACTGATGTGAGGGTCGGTACATTTATCTCTTTGCATAAACAATATGAATTTAAAGATCTATCTGAAGCTTTATTTTTATGTTAACAATATGAATTTAAAAGATGTATCGTTTTTCGTGGAAATATTTTTTTTCCAATATTAGAATATCCTACAGTGATGCGCTTTTAATTATGTATTTCTTTGTACATAACGAAACAGTTTCCAGGGTAGTAACCTATTTAAATGTGAGTGAACCAACAGTTATAGATTGGTTTAATTTTTGCAAGCAGGTAAACAAAAACAATAATTGCGTTCAAACTAATACATTATAGGCGCTGTTTAAAACATTTTTAATTTTGTAGGTCAAATTAAATATTCCAACACGAGGCAGAAGGAAACAACATCTACTCGGCTATTTGGCGTTATTTATGTGGCAAAGAAAGCATCCTAAAGATGAGAGATTTGAACATTTCCTGGAAGCTATAGCAAGGAATTATCCATAAGTCGTGAGTTGATTATTTATTAAACTTAAATATTATTAATTTTTTACTTAAAGACAAACTATCTAGGTTAGGTCTAGGTTTACGGCAACGACAACCATCTAGGTTAGGTCTAGGTTTTTCGGCAACACGATCCGTCTAGATAGGTCGTACTATACGGCTTTTTAAGTCTAGGTTATGATAAAGTTTGGTTAGTTACACACAGATTTCATATATATATATATATACATTATATATATATATATATGTTATATATATATCTATATATATTATATGAGAATATATATATATATATATATATATATATATATATATATATATATATATATATATATATATATATATATATATATATATATATCGATAAATATCGATATCGATATATATATATCGATATATCGAAATCGAAGGTCAGAAAGAAACTATATATATATATATATATATATATATATATATATATATATATAGACATATAAAATTACACATATATATTACTATATAGGCAGCAGTAAATTTAAACATTATGAAAGTTTAGTCATAAATAAAGCATATATATAGATCGTAATGTCAGATAGATATATATATATATATATATATATATATATATGGCAGAGGCTTACCAAATTTCACAGGTGTTGGGAGAAAACTGGAATCCATGCCCAAATCAAAGATCGACATCGGAGGCTGAAAGTGTGAAAATGACAGAAAGCTGAAAAAGTAAATTAAGGCTGTGTGATTTAGACTTTACCAGGGAAGGAAATGTAAGGTTGAAGAACATAGTTGTTAAGTCTGAGAGGTCAGAGAGTTGGGCAGAAGAAGTATGAGACTGTGTGGATGAGTAGGACTAGTTCCCTTCAAAGGAGGAAGTACTCAGCTAGGAAGTTCAGAAGATCAGAGTCCATTATAATATCAATAGTTTAAAGAGAGTGATTCAATAGTTCGGCGGTTATAAAGAGAATGGAGAGAATTGGTTAGAAAAGAAGAGTTAAGACGACGAAAATTCATCAACTGCCCTTTATCAAGGATAATAGCATGTGTGGAACCACCCCAGATATGTGTCAAACAACACCCATATACGGAACAAATTGGGTGGTAAGTAGAAATTCAGAAGGCGCCTCTGAATAGCTAACCTCTTTGAGTCTTGCTTAGAAAGAGAAATAATTCTACCCATGTAATTAAAAGTGCAAGAAAAGGAAATACCGAAAATATTAAGAACCGTGGAAGGTTTGAGTCGTGTGGCAGATTATGTCTAGAAGATAGATGACGAAACTGTGATTTCGTGACATTGAAGACTACCATGTTTTAAAAACCCCAATTAGAAATATGAGAAAGTCATAGGTCAACTGCTCTTAGATTACCCTTCTGGCATGCGCTAATTGTTCTTGAAGGGATCACATTTCATATTAGAAGGAGTAATGGCGGTGGAGTTATCAGCATAGGAATGGATAAGAGAGAAACGATAGAAAGTTATTAATAAAGTAGAAGAAGAGTTGGAGGATAGAACAGAGTGCTGAGGAACACCAATATAAATAAAATTTCAAAGACACTGTCTCGAATTTACAACTGTTTATTTTTATTCACAAAATAAAGTGAAAGCTTTCAAAGAGAGTAAAATTGATTATTTCAATGCAAGAACAAAAGTGAAATTAATGAATGAGGGCTTTAAAATATAATCCTTTTAATAAATTATGTGGAAATAGGATTTAAAAGAAAAAATGGAGAGTGAAAGTTGCTAATTTAATTATTTAGTATGAAGAAAGTGAATGATATGATGGAGTTGAGAAAATTATAATTGCAAAAGCACATGAATCTGTTTCTATATATATACTGTATATATATATATATATATATATATATATATATATATATATATATATATATATATATATATATATATATATATATATATCTCTCTATATATATGTGTGTGTGTGTGTGTGTCGAAAGTCCATTATTGTATATTGTGTGTGTGTGTGTTGACGGTATTGTTATTGAAATTGCATAACAGTGCGAAAAATTAGGAAACTTTTTCAAAGTATTTATTTAAAAATGGATTGAATGACAGATGATATAAATTTAGAAATCGTGGTAGCAAATAATAAAAATTTCATACAAAATAAATCATTAAATTAATTGTATTTTTATCTTACGTCTAGGCAAGGTGTACAATTTTTCAATTTTCTTTGTTCTTTAACGGGAAACTGAAAGAAATTTTTTTCTGTTTTTGTTCTTTAATGGGAAACGATATATATATATATATATATATATATATATATATATATATATATATATATATATATATATATATATATATCTTTGCTGCTGCTGTATATATATATATATATATATATATATATATATATATATATATATATATATATATATATATATATATATATATATATATATATATGAACGTAAGGTCAGGCCAGATTATGTTGGACATGTTTCATAAGGCATGCGTTTATCATTTGGATGTGGGCGTTTGACTTAGGTTAGGTTAGGTTTAGGTTAGTAACCTAACTAACCTAACCTAACCCTAACCTAACCTACCA
>JABUQX010142436.1:15000-17980 GCA_015478945.1 Trachelipus rathkii
CTCAGTTGTTCAACTATACAAGGGTCTCATCCGGCACCCTTGCATGGAGTACTGCTCTCATATCTCTGGGGGGCTCTGGTTCACCCGGCTTTGGATGGGGTAGAGTCAAGAAGAACCGATGGCTTATAAATATCCTGTTACTTTCTAGTTCCTTGACCCTCTATCTTGCGGCGCGATGTTGGTGCTTATCTCTTTTCTATAGAGTACCCGTAGCGGCAAGTGCTCAGGAACTCCCTCCACATTACCACCACCTTTACAGGCGCCCACGAGCACAAGGAGTGCTGTGTCAGCATATGAGTTTTGGTGATAGTAACTCAGACTTGCTCGCTGCTGTGCCTTCCTTCTTTCCTGCCCACCTCCCTGTTCTGTGGAATTCTCTTCCATCTTATGTGTTTCCTAATCAATTTAATCTCCCTCACTTTAAGGCCTGCATCTGTGCTCTGTCACATGGTGTTCAGATGAATATTTGAAGATATTCTCCACTACTCAACAAACCAGAATATGTGGGTGTCACATAAGTGTAAATATAACATACATATACCATATATTTAACTAAAAGAAATTTAACTTAATATGTATATATATACTATATATATATAACATCTATATATATATATATATATCAGATGACAAATATTGTATTACTGGAGTGCAGAAAACCTAAAGGCAAGAAGGATGACAGGATAGAAAGGGAATAAACACAATTTAAATGAAAACTCATAATGAAAGAAACATATCTACTCTCTCTCATATATATATATATATATATAATAACAATATATATATATATATATATATATATATATATATATATATATATATATATATATATATATATATATGATAAAGAGGTGCCTTGTTCTCTCATGAATATTGTGTGAATATTTGAGACTCATTAATGAGCCTTGTTGTCGTAACTCCTTCTTTCCAACCACATCTGTTTTGTAAGACTCACTTGCCCTTCTTTTTATTTTCCCATATATTCAATCTTCCTCCTATTTAAAATCCGCGTCTGCACCATGGTGTTGACAGAGGACAGGGTGGTTGCTCCATTATTAAACATTTTCTTATATTTTTTATTTATTTATTTTTTTTTTGCCCCCTCCTTTTGAAAAGGGCATTGCCCGTGAGTGGTGGTATCATGTAAAATATATATATATATATATATATATATATATATATATATATATATATATATATATATATATATATATATATATTATCATATATATATATATATTTTATGCTCTTGTATATATATATATCTATAACAACCTGCTCCTCCCTCCTGCCCTGCGCCCCCTCTCTCTACAAACTTTCTCAATATTATTGATTTGTTATCCAGGTATGACCCGCTTCTTAAAAGTCACCTGGAGAATGAGAAAAGCAGAACAAAATATATGAGTGCTCCTATTCCGAATGAACTCGTAGGTTGGCTTCACAACATGTACTCCGTGACATAATAAGTGAATCTAAAGATGCGCTCTTTTTTTCTCTTATTTTAGATACGACCCAAGATATTTCTAAAACTGACCATCTGTCAGTAGTAATAAGATATGTCTGCATCAATTACGATGAAAAGAAGCTTCAAATTAATGAATCATTCCTGGGGTTTATCCCCATAACAAATCAAATAAAGTGAAGTGTGTAAGTTTTTGGAAAGCAATAATTTTTCAATTAAAAAGTGCAGAGGGCAGGGCTATGAAGGTATGAAGGTGCTACTGTTATGAGTGGGAAGTACATTGGACTGCAGACCAAAATCAAGCGAAAGTCGCCTAATGCAGAGTATGTGCATTGTGCAATTACAACCTTAACTTAGTCTTGAATGATTCTGTAAAGGAGATTACAGAAATGATTGTTTTTTTTATGATGTGATTAATGAGATATATGGGTATTTCAGTCAGAGTCTTCCAAGATGGCAATCACTGAAAGAAATTTCTTCAGAAACCTGCATGGTCAACAAAACTGTTAAAAGACTGTGCCCAACTAGATGGTCTTCGAGGTTCGATTGCTTGTTGGTAGTTAAAGATAATTTCATTTATATTTTGAATTGTTTATCAAAAATCATCCTAACTTCAACAAAGAGCTCTGAAGTAGTTAAGGCGACAGCATTAAGAAGACAAATGTCTACTTTTCACTTCATTTTAATGCTTGTGTTTCAAAGCAAAATTTTGGAAAGCATTAAAATAAAACACTCCAAAAATCAGACATATCCCTGGATGAAGCTTCCACTCTTTTAGAAAGGTGTGTCACAAAACTAAACCAGTTGCGGGGAGAGTTTTACAAGCTAGTGGAAGAGGCCCAGGAAATTGCAAGAAGCTGGCAAAGTGAGACTTCATTGCCTACTAAGCGCAAAAGCAAAGTGACAGGCTTCTTTGAGCTTTCTAAAGATGTTGACTTCATTGATCCCTTGCACAATTTCAGGGTGAGTTTTTACAGAACATTGATATACTAATAGATGATGATCGGATCTTACCAGATATGGTGGGATACAACAGATGTTCACTTTGATGTATGTACCACAGGACAAACAGATAAAGAGCTCTCGCGGAGTCTGCTAATAGTTTGCATCTCAAGCCAGCCTTGTCCCAGTTCTTTAGATTACGGAAATTGTCTGCTTCAGAAATGTTGTGGCAAGAATAAAAATAAAGAAAAGAAAAATGACAAAAAATAATACAAGGGCAGAATATTTGTTGATTGAAAATATGTTGTCTTGTAGTATTCCAGAAGTGCGAACAGCTTTTATAATGTTTCTGATACTCCCAGTAACTTCATCATCTGCTGAGAGATCTTTTTCAAAATTGAAACTAATAAAGTTGTTGAAAGTACCAGACGATGAGCAGATTAAATCGAATCACCTCAAAAATGTGGATTGAATCTTGCTTTCGGACTACGGAAGTGGTGCAGACATTTGTGTTACCAAGACAGAAGGGTTGATGACCTGTTTGAAACATGTTAATCAAAGTTGAGATATGGCGGT
>JABUQX010142437.1:0-5000 GCA_015478945.1 Trachelipus rathkii
TATATATATATATATATATATAATATATATATATATATATATATATATATATATATATATATATATATATATATATATATATATATATATAATATATATATATATATATAATAATAATATATATATATATATATATATATATATATATATATATAATATATATATCTTTCTCTAACTCTTCTTTAACTATATATATATGTATATATGTAATAATATATATATGGCATAACCAACATAATAATAACCAGCCAGCCAGTAGCCAATGTATGTATAATAATAACAATATGTAACAATAATAATAATAATAGCAATAATAATATATAACTCTCAATATATCGCTATTCTTCTTCTTTCAATAATAATAACAACCAACAATAATAATAGCCAATATGTATATATGTATGTATAATATAATATATATAGTAATAATATATATAATAATAATAACAATATATAACCAACCAATAATAATAGCATATATATAACCAATAATAGCATGGCAATATGGCATAATAATATGTAATATATATATAATGCTCAACTCATAATAATAACAATAATAATAACAATACAACAATATATGTATGTGTAACTGCGCTAACAATAACCAATAACAACCATATAATAACATATGCTGTAATGCTGCTGCCTTCTTTCTTATATGTACTTAATAATAATATAATAATAATAGTAATGTAATATACCATAATAATAATAATAATAATAATAATATATTATAATAATAATAATAATATATATATATATATAATAATAATAACAATAATAACAATAACCCAATATATAACAATAATAATAATAACAATAATACCAATAATAATATGTAATAATAATATAATAGCCAATAATAATAATAATAATATAATAATAATAATAATAATAATAATAATATGTATAATATATAATAATAATAATAATAATAATATATAATAATATATAATAATAATAATAATAATAATAATATGTATAATATATGTAATAATATATATATATATATATCTTATATATAAAATAATATGTAATAATAATAATATATGCATAACTAATATTAATATTAGCTCTCTCAGCAACAATAACCATGTATTAGCCAATAATAATAGCCAATATGTAATATAATAATATATATAATAATAATATAATAATAATAATAACAATGTAATAACAGCAACAACATAATAATAACCCAATAATAATATGTATGTAATAATATATCTTTACATTGCTCTATCTTTGTAATAATAATAATAATAACCAATAATAATAATGTGTAGCCAATATCATATATATATATATGTAATATGTATAATAACTAACAGCGCTCTTATAGCACTGTAACAATAATAATAATAACCAGCAATAATAACCAATAACCATATGTATGTATCATGTATGTAATAATAATAGCCAATAACCAGCCAATATGATATGTATATATATATATATATATGTATATATATATGCTATATATATATATATATAATATATATATATATATATATATATATATATATATATATATATATAGCAAATAACCAACAACAATAATAATAATAACTTAATAATAACTGTAATAGCAATATATATATATATATATATATATATAATAACAACAACTCATATATCTTTGCTCTTATATGTATATATAATATATTTGATTTTACACCATAAATTGGAAAGAAAAAGAATGATCTTGTCGAAATTTAGAGAAAGGATATCGCGCGATGAAACGCTAGGACTTCTTTTCAAAGATCAGTCCCTTTTACACCAGAGAGAATCAATGTTGCACTTTAATTTTTATTTTCTATATTTTAAATCCGCAATCGGTGTGATGGCCAGCAAAGTCATAAAACACCTTGCCAAAATGATTTTGTTTGGAACTTTTTTTTAATAAAAACAATTTTGGGATTTCTTAGTTAACATAGTTTTATAATTTAAGGTAAATTTTTTTATCGAAATGTTATAAAACTTTAATATAATCAAATACCGAGGGCCTAACTCTAATAACAACCTCTCCCTCATTTTTCTTCCACCGAAACCTTCGTATAAAATATATACATTTGTTTCTGCCGATTTGAAATAGGACACGAAATTACATCCGTATCTTTCTTAGGCAAAGATTGAACATAATTTGTATAATGGAATATTAACGGGAATTAAACCTTGGCACCACATTTGTTTGACAAGAAGTAAACTTGCCTATTGACAGTTAGTAAAATACTTCATTATTCAATGCTTATTTATTGTAATTAATATTTAAAATTGTAGAAAAAATATCCCATTATAGTGTGTTAACATTGATTTAATATTATATTATTAATTTATTTTTATTTATAAAGAGTTCAAGACATTTTATAGTGTCTTTAATTTTTAAAGCTTTATAAATTTAAAAGAGAGACAATAGTAAACATTTTCGTTTAGTTTAACAATGAAAATTTTAAAATAAAAAATTAGTTAATATGTTTTTCTAACTTTTAAAGCTAAAAATAATTTAAAGATGCTTATACTAATATTGTCCCTTAAACTGCATTAATAATAATAATAATAATAATAATAATAATAATAATAATAATAATAATAATAATAATAATAATAATAATATTATTATTATTATTATTATTATTATTATTATTATTATTGACTCACCTTGACTCACCAAGCGCCTCCGTGTAGGGTCATCCCCTGTCGTTTGCAATGCTTCTCCACAGGACCCTCTCCTCGTACAGTCGATGTTCCTCCACCTGATCCAGCGTCCATCCTCTCTTCGCCACAGCCGCCGCCACTCCATCCTTCCATCTTTTCCTTGGTCGTCCGGCCGGTCTTCTACCTGCAGGCTGCCATGCATAAAATCTGGCCGGGTATCTATCTTCATCCATCCTTCTGATGTGTCCATACCATCTCAGTTGTTGTCTCTCGATCAAATCCTCCACCGCCTCGACCCCCAACTCCTCTCTTATCTCAGTATTCCTTCTTCTCTCTCTTCTGGTCACCCCCACTATCAACCTCAACACCCTCATCTCCGCCGCCACGATCTTACTCCTTGTTCTGGTTGTAAGTGTCCACGACTCCGACCCAAATAAAAGTACCGGTCTCAGAATCGTGGTATAAATAAGTGTTTTAACCTGTCTCGTCACATGTCTGTTTCTCAGCAAGGGATACAACTGACCAACTCCTCTAGAGTAGTTCATTATTCTTTCCTCTATTTCACCCTCCATCATTCCACTGCTGTTTACTGTAACTCCCAAATACTTAAAGTTCCTCGCATCTTTTATTCTTTCCCCACCGATCTCTATGTTTAAGTTCTCTCCTTCCCTAGCTATCTTCATCACTTCAGTCTTTCTCATATTCATCTTCAATCCCCTCCGTCGCAGCACCTCCTCCCATCTGATCAGTACTCTCTGTAACGTCTCCCTGTCTCTTGCAACCAGAGCAATATCGTCCGCATATGCCATTACAACAATCTCCTCCTCCTCTACACCAATCTCTCGCATACACTAGTCCATATACAGGATGAACAACAATGGTGACAACACTCCTCCCTGTCTAACACCTGTCTTCACTCCAAACCACTGTCCTATCCCATACGCTGTCCTGACGGCACTTTCACTTACTGTGTAAAGTCCCCTTATCACTCTAATCAACTTGGGTTCTATCTGGTAGTAACGATCCTCGAGTGTCTCCCAAAGTTTTACCCTAGGTACACTGTCAAATGCCTTCTCTAAATCCACAAAAGCCATATACATTTCCTTATCCCACTCCCAGCTCTTCTCTATCATCATCTTCAGAGAAAATATCAGATCCGCGGTACCTCGTCCAGGCCTGAATCCATACTGTGCTTCATTCAGCTTGTCTTCGACTCCCGTCCTGAGCCTTTTCTCCAATATCCTTTCATATAACTTCATGGCATGCGGCAGCAACGATATGCCCCTATAATTGGAACAGTCGCCCCTATCTCCCTTTTTGAACACCGGGCATACTATCGCCCTACCCCACTCCGCAGGTACTCTCTCCACTCTCCAGAAATCATTAAACATCTTCAACATCCATCGCATGACCTCCTCACATCGCATTATCTCCACCGGCAGCCCATCACATCCTGGACTCTTCCCATTTTTCATATTCCCCATTGCCATCTCCAACTCTTCCATTGTTATCGCACCCTCATCCACGTTTATTCGGAGTTGTTCCTCTCTGTGTTCCGGAATGTTCTCTTCTCCTTCCTCCTGATTATATAACTCTGAAAAGTACTCTCCCCACCTGTCGCTTATCTCATCAGGGTCCACTCTCAGCCTACCCGCCTTATCCTTTACTGAGTGTGCAACAGTCGACTCCTGTCCTCGTAGGTTTTTTGCCATGTTATATATTAATTTCTTAGTTCCACCCATATCCTGTCTCAGTTGTTCACCGATCCTCTCCCACGCTTGCTCCATCGCTCTCCTTTTTATGGTCTCGGCCTCATTTCTATGTACCACATATTCCGCTCTTGTCTCAGGGGATCTTCTTTTCATCCACGCTCTAAACTTTTTATTTTTTTCCTTTACTGCACGTGCAACTTCATCTGTCCACCACGCAGTCTTTTTCTTTCTGGAACCCGTTCTTTTTACCCCCAGCGTATCTCTCGCACATGTTTTCATTTTTTCTTTAAAATACTCCCACTCTCCTTCTACATCTACAACATTCTCTTCTTCCTCTGGTATAATATCACGGACTCTTTCTACAAAAACCCTTTTCACTTCATCCTCCTTTAATCTCTCCACTGCTATCCTCTCCCTCGTTACCATCTTCGTTGGTAACGGGGTTTTGAGATTTAATATCCCCACCACCAAACGATGGTCCGAATCAAGCGACACTGATGGTATACTTTTCACGTCTCTTACCACCTTCCTGTTGTTAATTAGTATAAGGTCAATCATCGACTTATCTGTGTAATCCTCAACAATACTATTCCACCTGTACCAGGTCCATTTATGTGAGTCCCTATGCGC
>JABUQX010142438.1:0-7500 GCA_015478945.1 Trachelipus rathkii
CATCGAAGGTCGTCTGGTACTTTGGTACATTGTTATTGAAGGTCGTTTGGTACTTTGGTACATTGTTATTGAAGGTCGTTTGGTACTTTGGTACATTGTTATTGAAGGTCGTTTGGAACTTTGGTACATTGTTAATGAAGATCGTTTGGTACTTTGGTACATTGTTAATGAAGATCGTTTGGTACTTTGGTACATTGTTATTGAAGGTCGTTTGGTACTTTGGTACATTGTTAATGAAGAGGTCGTTTGGTACTTTGGTACATTGTTAATGAAGGTCGTTTGGTACTTTGGTACATTGTTAATGAAGATCGTTTGGTACTTTGGTACATTGTTAATGAAGATCGTTTGGTACTTTGGTACATTGTTAATGAAGTTCGTTTGGTACTTTGGTACATTGTTTTTGAAGGTCGTTTAGTACTTTGGTACATTGTTATTGAGGGTCGTTTGGAACTTTGGTACATTGTTAATGAAGATCGTTTGGTACTTTGGTACATTGTTAATGAAGGTCGTTTGGTACTTTGGTACATTGTTAATGAAGGTCGTTTGGTACTTTGGTACATTGTTATTGAAGGTCGTTTGGTACTTTGGTACATTGTTAATGAAGTTCGTTTGGTACTTTGGTACATTGTTAATGAAGGTCGTTTGGTACTTTGGTACATTGTTAATGAAGGTCGTTTGGTACTTTGGTACATTGTTAATGAAGATCGTTTGGTACTTTGGTACATTGTTAATGAAGGTCGTTTGGTACTTTGGTACATTGTTAATGAAGGTCGTTTGGTACTTTGGTATTGAAGGTCATTTGGTACTTTGGTACATAGTTATTGAAGGTCGTTTGGTACTTTGGTACATTGTTAATGAAGTTCGTTTGGTACTTTGGTACATTGTTATTGAAGGTCGTTTGGTACTTTGGTACATTGTTAATGAAGGTCGTTTGGTACTTTGGTACATTGTTAATGAAGGTCGTTTGGTACTTTGGTACATTGTTAATGAAGGTCGTTTGGTACTTTGGTACATTGTTAATGAAGGTCGTCTGGTAATTTGGTAAGAAAACTTATGTGGGGATCTAATTATTCTTAAAAATGATTTCAGATTTCTTGAAGGTCTATATAAATAATCAATTAAATTGAAATTTATTCTTTGTAATATATATACATATATATATATATATATAATATATAATAATATATATATATAATATATATATATATATATATATATATATATATATATATATATATATATATATATATATAAATGTCTTTAAATAAAAATCAAATATATATATATATATTTATAAAAAAAAAATATATAATAATAAAATATATATATATATTTATATAAATATATATATATATATATATATATATATATATATATATATATATATATAATAATAATAATAATAATAATAATAATAATAATAATAATAAATAATATAATAATAATATGTATAATAATAATATATCAACTCAACTAATACTATAATAATATGAAATAATAATATGAAATAGCCATGCATATATGTATATGTATATATATGTAACTAATAATATAATAATAATAATAATAATAATATATATATATATATAATAATAATAATATGTAATATATAATAATAATAATAATATATAATATATATGTATAATAATATAATATACATATATATATAATATAATAATAATATATATATATATATTAATATAATAATAATATAATAATATATATATATATAATATAATAATAATAATATAATAATAATAATAATATCTTATATATATATATTAATAATAACAATAATGTATTTATATTTGTATATATATGTATATATGTATGTAATATATGTATGTATGTAATAATAATAATATATGTAATAATAATAACATGTAATAATATATATTCTTCTAATAATAATATTTCATAAATATGTGTAAAATATGTAAAGTATCAATTAATGTCATAATAATAATACAACTAATAATATAATAATAATAACCTTATATAATAATAATATAATAATAATAATAATAATAATATAACTCAACAATAACCAATAACAATAATAATAGCAATAATATAATATATATATATGTATGTTAAATATTTTTTAAAATGTAATATATGTATAATATTAATATAATATATATAACTAATAATAATAATATAATATATGTAATAATATATATATATCATCTTAAAAATAAAAAGGTATAATAATAACAATCAATACACCTATTGATGTAAAATATGTATGAAATCCATTTGGGGAATATTAATAATATATATATATATAATAATATCATATGTATATAATAATATAATAATAGCCTTAACATATATATATATATATATATAATATATATAGCATGTTTATATGTATAACAAATATATATATATATATATATATAATAATAACCAATATAACAACAACTAATAATAACTTATATATATATATATATATATATATATATATATATATATATATATACTATATATATGGACCTTGGACCTTTTACATGACTGAAAGAAAATTTTCATCGGAAAGGTTTACATCCTTGATATTATACTGCTTTAAAAAAATAAAATTTAATTTATTTTGGATAAAAAACAATTTCCTCTTTTTGTGCTTCACTGTTCCTTTTATGTTTTAATATAGTAAGTATATATATATATATATACTATATATATATATATATATATATAATATATATATATATATATATATATATATATATATATATATATATATATATATATATATATATATATATATATATTTTATATATATATATATATATATTTAATCTTGAAATTTTGAAATGTCATTAAGCATTGCTATAAATAGATTTCCACACCCTTCATTAACCTTCTTCCTCCTCCACATAAATTCACAAAGATATGAATCTAACATCTTTCTATCGGTCCCACATTGTCTTTTGTTTCTCATTTTAAGTAGGAACCAAGTGTTCTCTATATTTTGCGTGTGAACTTGATTAATGGGGTTGACAAAATTCTTTGAATGGTTTACTGTGTAATGTGTGTAATCAAAGCCTTGTATCGAGCTAATATTTTGGTAGCTTGACCAACAATCAGATATTATGGTAGTTTTAGGTTTTATGTTCTGTTTAATGCAATTTAATAAAGTTTCTTCCCGTCTGTCATCAACCTTCATCAAGAAAACCTGTTTATCTTCTAAACAAATTCCCCCGAACACCCACTGTGCATTCAGAATGCGTCCTTTGTTGTACTTTCTTTTTGACATTAGTGTTTCGTCAATTTGAACTGTTTTACCTTGTCCACCAATAGGTTCAAAATTTGAGACAGAGTTGGAGCAAACCTGAAAATTATAATTATACGTCAAATTAGAAAAATAAATATGCATCAAAATATGATACTTAACCTAACCTAACCTATCCTAATCTAACCTAACCTAACCTAACCTAACCTAACCTAACCTAACCTAACCTAACCTAACCTAACCTAACCTAACCTAACCTAACCTAACCTAACCTAACCTAACCTAACCTAACCTAACCTAACCTAACCTTGAAACAAAAATTTTATTTTGTATATATATATATATATATATATATATATATATATATATATATATATATATATATATATATATATATATATATATATATATATATATATATATATATATATAACACTGACCTCTCGTAGATAATTATTGAAATTTACTGTCGCATTTTTCGACATGCCTAATTCTTCCTTACAGAACTTAATTGATGTCAGTTCCCGCGACCATGAGTAAATAAATGTAAGAATAGTTTTTAAACTTATTTTACTCCCTTCTAACCAAGTACCCTTCCGAACAGAGACTCGAACACAACAATTTTCCTTTCTACAGTTCCAAAGACATAAATTCTTCTTTGTAGAATGTGTTAGAAGCATTGAATGATTGTTAGAACATAATTTAAATGTAGGGATTATATTAAATTTTTGAAAAAATTTCACAGCATCAAGTTCGCTTTTAATATTGTTTTGGAACCAATTCAAATTATAATCAACACTCATCGTTTCAAAATAACATTACCAAAAAACTAAAAAAAAAAAAAAAATATTAAAATATAAAAAAGTAAAACAAAAACAATAAATTATAAGCAACAATCAACCTCTGACGATAACCATTAACAAAAACTGAAAAAAAAGCATTTTAAAAAATAATAATGACAGTGAAGCTCAGCATAATACTCTTGTTTTTATGATTCGTGTCGTACTTAAGGGCACCAACTGTGCTTAAGAAATGAAGTTTTCGGTCGTCTGAGGAGAGAGCGCCATATATATATGTAGCTGTATTGTATTATTAAATATTATATATAACCAACAATAATATATATATATAACCAATAATAATAATATATATATATATGTAATATGTATATATATAATATATTTTTTTAGTAATATAGAATAATAATATATATAATATGTATATATATATATATATATATATATATATATATATATATATATATATGAAATAATAATAATATATATAATATATATATATATAATATAATAATAATATAATAATAATAATATATAATATATGTAATAATAATAATAATAATAATAATATATATATATATATATATATATATGTATATAATAACAATATGTATATATATACAGTATATATAATTATTCAAATATTAATAATTAATTATTAATATATATATATGATGATTTTGCAACGTTCCACCTTTCAATATTTAACGTTTAAAAGCTTTTGCAGGTAAATGTGATCCAAAATAATTTGATTCCTCATATTTAATATTTCCCTTTCTAGAATACTCCGTGCTGCCTAGTGATATTAGAACTCTGTCCTAAAAGAGTTAATTTGAGGTACATTCCAGATTGCTTTATGTGATATTAGATACTTGCCATTATCCACTCCTTTATGTCAGAATGTACCTACTAATGTCAGCTGATGCTAGAACTGCAAAGGACAGCGCAGGGGAAAATCTTGTTTTTAATTCATGCGAATCACCTTACTCTACTATTTAATTTTGTTTCTTATTTGACTTTCTGATATTGGGATACAAAATGAACCTAAAACAGTTTGTATTCAATAACGAAGAATTCTATACAAATTCTCACTTTTATTTATAGTAGAAGAAATCCCATCTAATTTACCGAAGAGTAAATGAGAAAACTCTTATATTCTTATTTATATAAAAAAGGAGGTACGCTGATTATTTAATGAGTTTGTGGGACAGATGAATCAGAAGAATCTAAGAATCTGTTTTTAGACTTTATGTTACATTTCCAAATTGTAATGATGCAGCTCGCTCTCCAAGTCATGCGTTCGGCAATGGTGCGTAATTTGCCAAGTTGTAATTTATTTTTCCAAGTTTCGAATAGATGTGAATGAGAACTTAACTTTAGTTAGGAACTTCAAAATTCTCGTTCTATAGGAACTTTTACCCAGGAAGAGGGTGGAGGTGGGAGAGAAAGCTAGGAACCGACCGGGGCCGGCCCCGGCCAAAAATCAGGAAAAACAGGGGTTTTCTACCGGTAAATTTACACTAAATAATTGGGTTAAATCAAACAAAAATAAAAATATATTTTACATTCCATTACTCCTTTGTTATAAATTGATGCAAAATATATAAACATACCTAAATATAATCAATTTTTTTTGGTATTTACTATGATTTCAAATTAAAATTGAGGCCAAATTATAATTTTTCCGAGTTTTTAACATAAAAATTTTCGAAATTTGATATATCAAACGAGTTCGGAAGGAAATAAATATAATTGTTAAAATATTAATGTATTTATTTATTTAAAGTAAATATCTTCAAGAAAATCAAATATTTTCCGAAATGTCTTTTCAAAATTATTTATTTAATTGAATTAATATATATATATATATATATATATATATAAATATATAAAAAAAAATATATATATATATATATATATATATATATATATATATATATATATATATATATATATATATATATATATATATATATATATATATATTTTATAATATATATATATATATATATATTTATATATCTATATATATATATATATATATATATATAAAATATTATATTATAATTTATATATATCTATATATGTATATAACTATATATATACTATATATATCAATGAGCTATTATTTGATCAATTAATCCTATCTATTTTTACCTATTATTAATTATACTATATTATAGGTAGTTTATTTTATTATTTATCTGTTATTATAATTATTATATACTATATTAAATATTGATATGAGAATAATGAATAATGAAATTCTCTTACCTCTTTATTATCCTCACTGACTGGACTGATTAGATGATTTATAATATATGAGGATACCGTGCCATGCTTATGATGAAATGTAATAAAGTAGAAAGAAGGATAGCACAGATATAGATATGTTGAAATGATACTAGGTTGTATGTTAGACGAAGGATTTAATATGTTATTTGATTATTTATATATTTAGGCACCCTTAATCTGAACTCCCGTTGGTCTGATTCAATAGATGATTCTCCCTTGTTTGAATATTATTTGACGTGATATCAATGAAACAATGAAATCAAGCTGGTATTATCTCTCTCTCTCTCTTATATATCAAAAAATAATGTTAAACAATACTAGACAATATTTGACAATATTATAGGTAGTCTGGAAAAATAAGAAAAACATAACAACTGCAGCTAGTGACAATGCATTGCCATTATCTCCCAATGACAATGCACAACCACTCTCTGTCATCACTCTCACACCGCTCTCTTTCCCTCCTTTTTTATCTCTCTAATGTTTCTCTTTCATTCTTCCAGATATTCATACAGTCCTCTTTTATTCCCATTCTCTTTTGTCAAGCTATCTGCTATTTGCTCTTTTCCATTTATCCAGCACACGTCATCAATTATTCCTTCTTTTAACAATTCCTTTATAACAGCTAAGTCAACTCTCAATCTTCTGCTCTGGACATTCGTATGTGATTTCACAGCTCCTTCTAATGATTTGCTATCTGAAAAACCAATCAGTCTCATATGTACCTCCCCTGTTAATTCCTCCCATAATTTTCTAACATATATTCCCATTTCCAATCCATCACACAATCCCATCGCCTCAGCCTCTAATGGCGATCTTACAACTCTGTTAGCAACCTTAGACTTCCATATGATTGGCATCTTGTTTCCATAACTATCCTCTATAATAACCATATACCCTATTTGTGATTCTCCCGTACCCAATCCATTAAAGGATGCATCCGCAAACACTTTGACATCCAAATCTCCTTTTAGTGTCCCTACTCTGAGATGTTTGTCTTTAAATTTTGTTTTTTCCATGATTTTTATTAGTTTTCTCATATCCGCTGTTGTTCCGTTCTTCATTTTCTTTCCCAAAACACTCACTTGGAAGGAAACCTCAGGTCTTGTTTGTTGTCCTAACCAATTTAATTGTCCCACCCCTGATCTATATTCTGTTTTTTCTCTTTCATCA
>JABUQX010142438.1:12500-25000 GCA_015478945.1 Trachelipus rathkii
TATATACATATATATACATATATATGTATATATATATATATATATACATATATATATATATATACATACTACTCGTCTATACTATATCTTTATATATATATATATATATATATATATATATGCTATATATATATATATATATATTCCGTCTGCAGGCCCGGGATCTAATCCTGATAAGTGAAGAGTCACTCGAGGAGATATTTTATTAATATATATATATATATATATATATATATATATATATATATATATATATATATATATATATATATATATATATATATATATATATATATATATATATATATATATGTATGTGTGTGTGTGTGTGCATATGTGTGAGGATATATGTGTGTATGTGCGTCTATGTGTGCGTGTGTGTATCTACGGTATTCCTGTCAGTTTAATTACCTGTGAAATTGTATGCTAATGATTCTACCAATCACGCTAGTCGCTGAAAGGCATTTGCTAAAGTAAAATAGCGATATAACGTGCTTTAGGAGGGAGGTCTTGATACAACTGATCTAACGATTTTCTCCTACTTATAAATGGGTCGGTGAAAACATGTTTGTTTTTAAAATCTCAAAACAAATTTGTTCACCAATCTAATTATTTATTCTTCCACATAACTACTCCATCGTTTTTCGAAATCATATAACTCTAACCTTCTTCTCTCCACAATATACTGCGCATTTTCATTCATTGAATTCTCTTTTAGAAGGATAACGTTGCTTTTCTCACTAAACAAATTACTGAGAGGTTGCTTCTTCTGAACTTGAAACACCTTCAGATCTTTCATGTTACCCCAGTTGCTTGTACATTGCTGTATAAGGTGAATGTTCGTCTTAGTATAGAGAAGGAATAATACTTATTTGAAGATACATCTCTATACATGAAATGTTGGATTCCATGTTTCCACATTATCAACTCCTCAGATCTAAGTGACTCTATACAATCTCTTTATTTCTTGCTGACGAAATAATATTGTAATATATATATATATATATATATATATATATATATATATACCATACTCTTATATATATATATATATATATATATATATTTATATATATATATATATAGCTCTATATACTCTATATATATATATATATATATATATATATATATATATATATATATATATATATATATATATATATATATATATATATATATATATATATATATATATATATATATATATATACGAGTATATATATATATATATATATATATATATATATATATATATATATATATATATATATATATATATATATATACCTCTGCACCATATATATATATATATGCTCTATATATATATATATGAGGGATACCGTGTTGGTGGCTGATTCAAAGAGAAAAACTCGAGTTATTTGGTTTATGAGGACTTATACAGGGTGGCAAGGAAAAAGACTAGAAATTAACCTTGCCAAAAGTATAGATATGAATATTAGTACAAAGCTCAATGAAGACGAATGTCAATCTAGATTTGAAAAATGAAGGTTAATGGGGAAAAGCCTGAAGAAACTAGTCTTTAGCCACTTAGGAGTGGATATTTGGGCTTTTTAGAGGATGAAAGAAGAGATTGACTATAAGGGTTGCGAAAGGGTGAAAATATGGAATAAGGGAAATTTATCTACAAAAGTAAAAATTTAATTATTTGAATGGATATTTGATATTTGTACAAACTATTCTGTATGGATGTGATCATGTGAGACGTATCAATTAATCTCTGAGGTGAAAAAAGATTGAGGTTTTGAAAATGAAAGGTTTACAGTATTCTGTGAGGAAAAAGAGAAGGGATAGGATAAATATAAGGATAAAAGGCATGTGCTGTTAGGAAATATATTTAGATAAAAGAGCAAACTAAGACATACTGAGATGGTAAGGGAATGTGCTTAGAATGAATGATGAGAGATTGGCTGTGAAGGTTTTTAATGTTAGAATGATACCTGCAATAGAGAAATGGGCAATCTCAAATGGAGTCTTGATGTAGTAAAAGGAGCTATTAATATCAAATAGCATTAATATAAAGGGGAAAGAAATAGATTAGCTCATAATAGGAGGTTCCAGTTAAGGATTACAATTAATTGACCAACCCGAAATAATACATGAGGTAAGCGGAAGGTTACAATTACCTAAGAACTTCTATTTATCGCTGACAGAAACCGTAGTTTATTGGGAGATTGCGATGAGTATAAAATATATGGTTACTTTTCCGTTTCACTTTCCCATTGCTATTTTTATTAAAAAATTAGTTAATAAAATAAATGTTTTGTCACTTTTATTGTCTGTGTATGTTTAAATTATATTTTAAATTATTTTCAATCAAATATATTATCTTAAAATGTTCCTTCATTTAGCATTTTTTTAGCATTTTCGGACAGATTTAGCATGTTATTTTGGCCAGATTAGGCTGGGTGGGATAGGTTGTGTTAGGACGGCAGGTTAAGTTAAGGTTGGGCTTTGCGTTAGATTGGGTTAAGACATGTTAGGTTAGATTAGTTTAGGTTAGCAACAAAATACCTAAATAATATGAGTAAATATAACTTCTAATTTTCATTTATCAAAAATTAATTTTTGAAAATCATTTAATATATATATATATATATATATATATATATATATATATATATATATATATATATATATATATATATATATATATATATATATATATATATATATATATATATATATACTATATATATATATATATATATTCTATATATATATATATATTTAAGAAACTTAAAAATATGAAATTTTATTTTCATTAATAATAATAATAATAATAATAATAATAATAATAATAATAATAATAATAATAATAATTATAATAATAATAATAATAATAATAATAATTGGATGAAACAAGATATAAAATGGCGTTTTGACACTTAAATGAATTTTTAATTTGTTTTAACATTTTTCGCCATCAATTTTGTTCCTACTCTTTCGTCTCAATTTTTCAAATTTTATTCAAATGGGATGCGGAAGTGGGTTCGCCTCTTGATCTTTTGAAACATTAAAAGTTTTATTTTTCGGTCGATATAAACAATTGTGAAAAGGTGAATAGCATTCGGCATTTTTTAGTAATTGTTTCAGATTCCAGAGATTCTATACACTCTTAAAAGTACAAGTGTTTTTTCCCTATTTCATTGTCATATATATATATATATATATATATATATATATATATATAATATATATATATATATATATAAATAATAACATATTTTATATATGTATATATATATATATATATTTATATATATATATATAGCTACGTATACAGATACGGCTACAGATCCTATATATATATATATATATATATATATATATATATATATTTAAATTTTTATAAAAATATATATATATATAAAAACATATATGTTTATTTATATATATATTTATATATATATATAACTCTTCTTATATATATATATCTTTCTTATATATATATATATATATATATACTCACTATATATATATATATATAATATATATATATAGTAGTGACAATCAGAAATGACGGGAAGCTTTCTTTAAGTTAACTCTGTATTTCCCTAGGAGCTAAACGTCTTTATGCCTTGTCTTTAGTAAGATGTTATTTTTACTTCTTGGTTACTCTTCTTCATTTTTATTTAGTATTTTTGGTTTTAGTCGTTTCTGATTTTTTCGTTTTTGGTTTTTGTTCTTGCTATTGTTGATGTTGTTTCGCTGCAGTAGTAGTAGTACTACCAGTAAGTTATACAATTGGTTTCTATCTTGCTGTTAATTCGATCTCCTATATGATGGGTTAGGAGGTCGTATCCCCTTGGCTTGGTACTCTTATAGTTGATGATGTAACCAAGTCGTAGACGTGGTTACGTATGTTCTTCAGCCTTAAGGGCTATAATCATAAGTTGTAATTTTCGAGTCCCTATGGTGGATTAAGGAGATCATATCGGGCTCCAAACTTGAAAGCCCTAGGTGGTAGTGTTACCTCGTCGTAAACGGGTTATATGGGGCCCCCTTCTTAAAGTTTAAATTTCACTTCCCAATATGGGGTGTTTAAGAGTTCGCATCCCTTTCAGATTTGGTATGCTTATAGGTTGTAGTTCTACACTTCTACCTCGTCATAGACGAGGTTACATGGGGCCGTAATCTTAAGTTCTAAATTTTGTTCCCCCATTAGGGTTATTGTTGTTAGAGAGTTCGTATGGTGTTGAAATTTGTTATATAGGTGATGACATAAGCTCTGAGAAGCTACGTCTTGAGCGTATCTCGTTCAAGTGGCAACCCTCCTTCTTATGACCGTAACCTCGTCGTAGATAACCGTGCTGTCGCGGTATGCTGGTTCGATCTCTGAGAAGCTACTTCTTAGAGACGTCGTATGCCGTTTAAATTTGGCAACCTTCTCGTGACGTAACCGTATCGTAGACGTTGTTACGTCCCTGAGCGGTGTCGCTGGTTTGATCGCTAAGGTGGTACCCTATTTGACTACTTTTGCTCCTTATTTAGCGACTTTTAGCTACTTATTTAGCTACTTATTAGATAGTTATTTTATTTATTATTTTCATTTTAGGTTTTTGTTTTTTGTTTTTTTTTTCGTTTTATTTATTTTTTATGGTATACGTTTCTTTGTTTTGTTGTTGCTGTTGTTAAATGTGGTTTTGATGCGTTAGCGTTGGCGCACTGGTGAAGAACACACACACACTTAATCGACGGTTTGTCAGATTAATAGCTAAATCTGGCAACTTCGTCATATTTTGGCTTTCTTTGTGGCACTTTTCGTCTGACCAGATTGTATATTTTTCCCGCTGAGTCCGATTTTGGGATCTATGATCAAGAAGCAAATTTTGGGTTCACCCAAATTTGAACGGTATAGGACGTTTCTAAGATGTAGCCTCTCGGAGATCGAACCAGCGGTACGTCAGAACAGGGGACGTAACCTCGTCTGAAAGGTTGTGTCATAAGAATGAGGGTTTCTAAATTTGAACGAGATACTACGTCTCTAAAGTAGCTCCTCAGAGATCAGACCAGCGGGACCACGTTGCACAGGGCCATAATCCCGTCTACGACTAGGTTACGTCATCTATAAGTACGCAAATTTCAGCCCGATTCGAACTCTAGTACACCTAAGGGCAACCTAAAGTACAACTTCTGGGGTGCAGCCCACTATGAGGCTGCAGCCTCGCTAACATCTCTTCTACCACGAGATAACTTTGCCACCTAAGCATATCAAACCTGAGAGGGGAGATACGAACTCTCAAAAAAGTAATACGGTAGCACTACCACCTATAAAGGGTACCAGGTTTCAATCAAATGCTGACCTCTCAGAAGGCCTCCTTATAGGGACTCGAAAATTACAAATTTATAGAGGGCTGTAGAGCCAACAGGACTACAAACATACATAACCATGGCTACGATGCGGTTACGTCATCACCTAAAGGGGTACCAAGTTTCAAGGGAAGCTGACACTAACCCACTATATGGGAGATCAAATTTCATTAATAAGATGAGAGCAAATGGTATACCCTACTGCTACTACAACTAAACAAGCATCAGCAATAACAACAACAAAACAAAAATGAAAAGAATACTAAAAATAAAAATAAAGATGCGTAAAGAGAGTAATAATAAGACTGAAGATATAAGACGAGTAAAACACGCCTAAGGTATACAGAGTTAAGAACAAAGAAAGCATAAAATCCATTTCAAGTGTCACTACTATATATATATATATATATATTATATATATATATATATATATATATATATATATATATATACTATATATATATATATATATATATATATATATATATATATACCTATATATATATATATATATATATATATATATATAATAATAATAATAATAATAATAATAATAATAATAATAATAATAATAATAATAATAATAATAATAATAATAATAATAATAATAATAAAAAATAAATTTAAATTAAATTCAATTAAAGCATCAAAAATTTCTTTGGACCTCAAATGTAAATGCATTTTCAAATACGGAAACTCCCAAAATCAAGCATAGTTATCACATATTACAGATTCTAAATGAAAGACGTCCACCTTGAACAAAGTTCAAACCAAAACTAGTTTATAACTTTTTTTTTTTTAAACATTTTTATTGGTTTTATTGAAATGTTAGTTTTATACTGAGTAAATGCTGGTAAAGTACTCTTCTTTTCTTAAGATTACAAAATAAAATCGATAAAAGCTAATGGCAAAAGAAGTTTAAGTTAAAATTTAAAAGGAAAGTTGGAAAGTTGAAATAATTAAAAAATAACAGATCAAACCGCAAGATGAACAATTGCCAGTGAGTCTCCATTATCCCTTCCAGGAACTCCTCCCATTGGCAGCTCCTCACACATCATAAGCTCCTCCCACGTCGTAGACTTCCTCTCATCGTAGCTCCTCCTACTTCCTATAAAGGAATTAAAATAATACCCTAAGATCAAATCTTAACGATGAACAATTGTGGTGGATATCCACTACCACCCGGGCATACACATCGTAAGCTTCTCCCGCATCATAAGCTCTTCCTACACATCATGGAAGCTCCTACTGCTGCATATAGCTTAATCAAAATATATACTATGGAGTGATATGCGTTACAGATTTCCAAGGATTTCAACTGCAGAAAAATGAAATTGCAAACATTATTGCAATTGCTCATCACGTTGGTGGTGGTGGATTTGACGACATTCGCCAAAAAGAAATTCAAGAAATAGTTGAAGGTAATAGGGGCACTAGATGAAGAGAAGAGAAGGTTAGGAACTTATTAATTGGTTTACCGGAATGAAGATGAAGAAAATAATGTAGTTGATTGGATTTTAAATCACATTAGGTGAATTGTTTCGTATGGCAAAACAGTTAAATAATTTCATTGTCGAGAAAGATCTTCAATGGAACGCAGTCTCAAAATTAAAAGACAAATTGAAAATAATTTAAAACCATATGAAGAAATATTTGGTGAGCTAAAAAGGAAAGCATCAATTACCGATAACGATGTATTTCTCAAAAAAAAAGCAGCCTGTGCAATCTACAGATTAGGAACTTCAACTTCATTTACACTTTGAGCGAAACTATTTTTGTTCTCAATTGGATTAACTTTAAAAATTTTATATTATTACGAGTACAAAATGGTATATCAATTAGATATATATATAAAAAATTTAGCTCCAAATTTATGAAGGTTTATACATTGTATTTTTTTCATTTAAAAAAAAAAAAGCTTTTGGTTCAATTTAAGATATGTACAGTACTGTATACCGTAATGTAATAAATATTATACTAAGTAACTAGTCAATAAAATATCCTTATATAGACTACTGTACTGTAAATAACATTATAGGCTTATCTGCAAATTTATTCAATTATTATTAAAGATAAATAAAATACTGCTGCTATTTTATTCACCTTATACAAAAGTAAAAATTTTAAAATTAATGATTTTTCAGGGGCATAAAGTTATACGCGATGTCGCCTATAACGCGGGGGGTCCTAATCCACACGTTCTACGAGAACGACTGTATATATATATATATATATATATATATATATATATATATATATAGATATATATATATATATATCTATATATATATGTTTATATATATATATATATATATATATATATATATATATATATATAATATATATAAATTTATATATATCTATATATATAAAAATATATACTCTTACTATAATATATATATATATATATATATATATATATATATATATATATATATATATATATATATATATATATATATATATATATATATATATATATAACATATATATATATATTAGGGGTGTACGGAACTGAAATTTTCGGTTCCGGCCGGAACCGGAATTAGCCGGAATCCCAAAAAAATTCCGGCCGGAATTCCGGCCGGAACCAGAATTTCTAATGAACTTTCCTTTAACTATAAAGAAATGTAAAAAAATAATAAAATCATATATATATATATATATATATATATATATATATATATATATATACTTAATATATTTATATTTATATATACTATATATACTATATATATATAACTATATAATATATATATATATACATATATAAATATATATATATATATTAATATTTTGATAAAGATTTTATTTATTAATTGATTACAGATTTGTCATAATAATAACCTCACAAAATTGTTTTAAAATGCCATCATTCGTATGAGATTTTTTTATTATTAATAATGTTACAAAATCTTTAAATAGAGTGTAAATATGCCACAAAAAATAAAACTAGATAATTCACCAAAAACATTTAATACAACGCCACTTCATAAACATATGGAAAATCATCACCGAAGAGAATATCTGGAAGTCAAAAATTTGGATAGTAATATAGTCAAAGGGAGAATCCTTTATTTTCTAGAACACTGGACACCCAAAATAGCGAAAGATCGAAGCCGTGAAACAAGTGAGTCTTGAAGAAAATTTCTTCCCCCCAAAAAATTTGCCTTATCAATGACCCAAAATCACGGGCAATTCTTCAGAAAATAATAAATTTTATTTCAATGAGTAACCAGCCATTTACAGTCTATGAAGAGCAGGGACTCATAGAACTTGTTGCCCATCTTCAACCAAAATATGTAAACTTATTTCTAGTAGAAAATATTTTTTTGTAGAGATGATGTTACCAACTTCAGTAAAGTGAGATCAGCAGTATTCGAGAAGTTATCTAAAGCTGATACAGATATATGGATAGCTAAATATTCAAACAGTCATTTATTTCTTTAACTACTCACTGACTTACGACCAGTTTGAAAAATTGGACTATGTATTATATTTAAATATATATATATATATATATATATATATATATATATATATATATATATATATATATATATATATATAAATATATATTATATATATATATATATATATATATATATATATATATATATATATATATATAAAATTTTCAGTGGCAGACTCATGGGGTAAGATCCCCGACGGATTTTTTTACGGCAATCTTCATATTGTGGGAATGTATGAAGAATGTTTGGAAATTCAAGCCTCTGTGACACCTCGACGGAATGATAATAAAATGAGCTTTCAAGGGAAATACTGCAAAATATTTTATAAGTATATTTTATAACATTTTGACTTTCGATATATTTGCCCTCAGCCTCTTATCTTTTCAAGATCCAAAATTAACATAAATATTTTTATTATTAATTGGTCTTGAAAGCTTATGATATATTCATGGTAATAATTAGGAACAAAACTATATATAAAGTATATATATATATATATATATATAATATATATAATATATCTATATATGTATATATATCTTTTAATATAATATATATATATATATATATATATATAATATATATAATATATATGTATAGCAATATATGAAATAACTCCAACTATAACATAATAGCAATAATATATATAATATATGTAATATATATATATATATATATATATGTATATATAACATATATATCTTTTTATATATATATATAATAATAATATATATATATATATATATATATATATATATAAACTTAGCAGTTATTGTTAACAGTTTTTAAGATCTGCAAAGAAGGTAACATTGCTGTTTAACAGCTTTTTATTTATAGCTACTATATTCAATCAGAGTTTGTTGCAACCATATAACATCAAACATAAAGCAATGAAAGATAATATAACTTCCAGTTCGTAATAATTGTCAAATAACTGCAGGCATGATAGAGGAAACAAGGTAGGAAGTGGACCTGCAATCGCTGTTCTTTTTACTCCAATGCCATTTTACTACGCTACATGTATACCATCGGTGTGCACGGATGAAGATCTCGCGGTGAGTGTTAATTTCGAATGTTTTGTTAAAAGCTAAGCAATGAAACCTATTTGTAGAAATCAAGCTTATCAACAACAACAACAACAACAACAACAACAACAACAACAACAACAACAACAACAACAACAACAACAACAACAACAATTAGTGTTTTCGGGTTCGATGAATGAGCTATTTTGTACTCACTTTATTTTTAAATCAGGTTATTTATATTATAATATTATAAATTCTCTCTGACCCTTTATCCCATTTTTCATTTATAATTTAAAGATATTACCACAAATTTGAACAGCTACATATATTTACAACCCGTTTTTATTATAGCATTGAAAACGATATGATGCTTATATCAATAAACCGGATATAAATTTACAGTTATTTATATTTATAACACGTCGTTTTCAAAGATATTATACAGTATCAAACTATATTTTTAAAAGATCTCTACTTCATCTTTCCGTAAGCAGATTTGCATTAAATTATTTTTATTCCTAAGGTTATGGCAATACATTTTTCCCCGTTAGTATTTTCAAGAACTACCATATGATATTTAATATTAAATTTAATTACCTACACAGACAAAAAAAAAGAGGAAAAAAATAGGAATGTCTTTTAAGATATTTTTTTTAAAGATAGTGTGTGCTTCATCAGAGGTTTTGTTTTTGTACATGTTTATCAGCAAAGACGAATCTCAGTGTGTTGTGGTCCCTTGTCAAAAACGATTGCAGGGTTCACTTGATATATATATATATATATATATATATATATATATATATATATATATATATATATATATATATATATATATATATATATATATATATATATATATATATCTTCTTTATATACTTTATCGCTACTATATATATATATATATATTTATATATATATATATATAACTGCTACTGTATATATATATATATAGCAAATATATATATATATATTTGGTTTGAAATTTGGAGGCCCCTAATGGTAGGTGGTTTCACTACACCGCTGTGTTTGTGTCTGTGTCCACTCGAAATAAATCAGGTAATTTATTTTCCCGTACTACCGATCTATGATCTTCTGCTCTTAATGAGTATGGGGGGAGTCTTGTGCAGCATAAGTAAGGCTTTTAACAAAGTATATCTCTTTAATTAAGAGACTAACCCCAACCTTTAGGTTTCTTACTTCACTCTGCTAGCTCATATCTTGCTTTCTCTCAAACCTATCCAGATCGACTATTGTCTATGGAGAAGACTTTTTATTTTCTCTGGCAATAAGTTGTGTGCTCAAGGTTTCAGATTACCTCCTACTTCATTTAATATCAATAAAAGATAATTTTAACTGCTCTTCTAATTCAATTCATTTCTCTGCCAACATTTCGACTTATTCTTTTTCACTCATTTCAAATCTGCTTCCTCTTTTGAATTTAGCGTTGCTTCTTCACAATAACTTTCCGAACTTTCTCTTCTTGCTTATCCTGATAGGATTTCTTAGTGGGGTAATTATTAATAAGCCATTGACCATGAGTGATGGTATAGACACACACACACACACACCTACACACACACACACACACACACACACACACACACACACACACACACACACACACACACACACACACACACACACACACACGCAAAACATTAGTATGGAAATTTTAAAATAAGACAATATTAAATGTAAAAGAAGTTATTGATTAACTAAAGCACGCAACATTTTAAAGCATTTTAATTCTACCCGTAGGCTTCTTTGACTCAAACGTTTAGCGAAATAGATAGAAACTTAATAGGTCTTGACTGCCACGAAGAAGGAAGATCGAATCACGCAAAATTCGACGGATTTGAACGCCTTTTGTTTGGTACGCTTCTTTTATTTTTAAGGTCAATAATAAAAAGCTAATATCGCTAATAATAAATAATAATAATAATAATAAAAATAATAATAAACTAATAATAATAATAATAATAATAATAATAATAATAATAATAATAATAATAATAATAATAATAATAATAATAATAATAATAATAATAATAATAATATTAATATAATAATAATAATAATAATAATAATAATAAAATATATTAAGTAATAATAATAATAATAATAATAATAATAATAATAATAATAATAATAATAATAATAATAATAATAATAATAATAATAATAATAATAATAATAATAATAATAATAATAATAATAATAATAATAATATAAATAGAAGTATAAATAATAATAATAATAATAATAATAATAATAATAATAATAATAATAATAATAATAATAATAATAATAATAATAATAATAATAATAATAATAATAATGCTTTTTGTTAAGCTCTCTCATAGTTTTGCTCTTTTTGCTTGCTGTTATTGGAACAATTATTGATGAAAACAATTTGGAACGTTATGGAACAACTCCGGGTAAGGTATATATGTATAATTATAATAGCATGTAAAACATTATTATATCTAATTTAATATAATAATTAATCAATTAAATTTAAATTTGCGTAATATTGTCTAATTGTTTAATAATAATAATAATAATAATAATCATAATAATAATAATTATAATAATAATAATGATAGTAAAAATGTAAAATAATAATAATAATAATAATAATAATAATAATAATAATAATAATAATAAT
>JABUQX010142439.1:0-5000 GCA_015478945.1 Trachelipus rathkii
CCGAAATCACTTCGACAGTCATAGAATGGGGGATTAATTAGAGCACTTTCCTCGTAGTTGGTTTATTGTGATAGTTAGATAACAATACAAAGATGATTTTCATTAAATAATTGGATAAGTAATGGATGGGCATATATCAACGTTAGCACTATTATGAATTACACAGACTAACTAATAAGATAATGCACTAATTTCCTATCCTAAATAGACCTGCCGGCCTTTGGTTAAATCTAACAACTTGTGTAGGGCATCCTCACGCTATGAGGTTCTCTACGATACTCTCGAGGGTGATTTGATGGCGTCCTATCTGGACCCAGGCACCAATCACAGCCTCGCTTTGTTTGGCCCTATTTTCCTTTGAGAAGGAAAAGAGGCGCCAAACACTTGACTTTCAAATAATGTACATTATGTAAGTATGAAGCAGACCACCATTTATGCAAAGTGATATGCAGAAGACTTGCAATAGTCTCTTACAGAGTTGCATACACTCTAAGACAAGCATGCTATTGTTTTACAAGGATTCCCTAACGTAATTTCACCTTAGAACTGGTGGCCCTCGAGTGCAAAAAAGGATCTCTGCCTCGGAGAACAGGGGTGAGGCCCCTGTTTTCGATTTCACAGAGATACTTTCTTACCCTCCTTCGATTGAATACAGGAAATATAAAGTTGAGGAAAGTGGAAGAACAGGTGAAATACTACTTGTGGAAGGAGAAAGAACTTACAATATGTATATTTAATACCATTTTTAACCACTTTGGTTCTCGTATTAAGTACCATAATAACGTCTTTAATCTCTTATTTTCCTCAAGAGATATTTACCTCGGTTCCTCATTTCTTTTCTCTACTTCTTTTATTCCGCGTTTTTCTTGCGGTTTTGAGGGTCAGGAACGAGATTATAGAAAATTTTGACATTTCTTAGATTTTCAACCACTACCTTATCTCCTTTTATAATATGAGCGTTGTTGTTAGTGATCTTCACGACTTTATAAGGTCCGTGGAATCTTGGAGAGAGCTTACCACGATTGTACTGTTGACTCTTTACCAGCAGATATTGTGCATCTTTTAAATTTCGAGGAACGAACACACTTCTGTTTCTTAAGTTAGTTCTCTGGGAGAGCGGTTTGGCTATGAGTCCTGCCAGTTTTTCAATATAATTATCATAGGATTTCGGTCCGTCTGGGAGAGAAGGGTCTATCAAGCCGTCAGGAATGTTTATATCTTGCCCGAACATTAATTTACTGGGACAGATGCCCGATTCTGAGATCGGAGCGAGCCGAAGTGCGAACAAGACGAATGGTAAAACGTCTAACCACCCTTGACTCTCCATACCTGGTTCAGCTAACATGGTTCTTAAACTGGTTAGAATCATCTTATGGGTTACTTCTGCCTTGGAGTTACTGAAAGGTGAGTAACTAGCGGTTGTTGTGTGCATTATTCCTAACAGTTTACACACACTTTCAAATAAATGTGATGTAAAATTTCCTCCTTTGTCTGTGATGAGGTTGCTGGGGACTCCACACATCGGAATTAGCTGATTTATTAATGTTTTAACAATGGTTTCCTTGGTGATATCCTTTAAGGGAAAGGCCCACACATAATGGGAGTACCTATCAATGAGGGTTAACAAGTACTTATACCCTCTACAGACCGGTAATTTCAATATATCACAGTTTAAATCTTGAAACTTGTAGGAAACTTCTTTATATTTTCCGTAAATAGGGTTTATGCTACGTCCTGTCTTTCCTATTTGACATTGAGGACAACTTCTTACAAGGGCCTTAACTCTCTTATGCATACTTTTGAATACGAAGTCGATTTTTAGAGCGGTGAGACATCGAGAAATCCCTAGGTGTCCTTGGAAGTGAGTCATCCGTATAATATCATCTATATGTTGTTCTGGGAGAATGATTCTGGCATAGTTTAAAGAGGTATCAACATAGAGGGAAATTTCACTTTTCTTGAACCAGAAGGGTTGTTTCTTTATGACTAGTGAACTTTTTCTTTATTTTTAAGTAATAAATTTATGTATTCATCTTCTAACTGGTCTTTACTAATTGCAGCGTAGTCAACTTCTTTTCTGAAGCGTTTTATTAATTCAATATGGGCTTCATTATAGCGCTGAATTAAGTTTATTCGAGTATTCTCAGTGAGAATATCATTTATTTCATCTAACTTTTTATTTGGCGATTTTTCTCTTATTTTGAGTAATTCTTTTTCTTCCATTTCTATTCTCTCTTCCATTCTCAACCCTTTGGGCTTTAAAGTTCCTTTTTTCTCATGAGAACTATTCCCGGAATTTCTTTTGTTTACAATTTGGTTATTTAAAGGGTCTACCTTTTTACCCTTCATTGGACTGCCGACCGCAGCACGGGTGTGGTTTTGTTTTATTACCCTACGATAATGTGCTTTGAGTTTTGGAGAAAGTTCCTCATATTTGTAGGTGGTTGTAAAATTCGAACAAGAATCCACGTGGAGTGTGGGAACTTCGCTCTCATTGGCTAGTTTGCTGAAATGAGGACCAATCACAGTGTTCGTATGAGAGGATGTGATTTTTGATGTCTCTGCTTCGTCAGTAGTCCCACTTTCTTCGTTATTTTGTTCAACATTTTTGATATCATTTATTAACAAATATTCCTCTAGCGGATTTTTCTTTTTTGTTATTAATTTGAAAGAAACTTTGTAACTAGTTAATAAATTTAGACTTCTAATTTCACGAATATTGAAGTTTTTATCGTCATTTGCTCTTTTATATTTGTTTATGAGTTCTCTGCAGTTGGTTTCTATATCAATATTTTTATTTGTGAGGAGATATCCGTACTTCTTGAAGACTTTCGTTAAGCAGACTAATAGGCGATTTGCTTCGTCATAATTTCTTTCAGTAGGCGAAAGAATTGAACTATAAAAGGCAATTGGAAGATCGTCTGCGCCAGTAGCGGATAAAATAACAGCAGCTGCAGATACATTTGTGGTATGTATGATAATTTTGTAATTAGAAGAGGTGCCGGGATAGGCGAGTACAGAAGCATTTTCAACAGCATTTTTAATATCTTTGAAGGCTTTCTCTGCAGTTGAATTCCAACAGACGCGGCGGTTGGAATAAGGTTTACCTTTCAAAAACAGATTTAGGGGCGCTGTTATTTCAGAAAATAATGGGACGCTGCTGCGGTAAAAGCTTACTCGGCCCAGAAAAGATCTTAATTCTTTGATGGTCCTGGGCTTCGGGGTGTCTAAGATATCCCCAATTTTCTCGCGATTAGGTCTTATACCATTTTCATTGACCGTATATCCCAAGTATTCAATCTCTTTTTTGGCCACTTGGCATTTGGTGGGATTTAAACTGATATGTAGATAACTAAACCTCTTCAATACCTTCTCCAGGAGGATTTTGTGCTCATCCTCGGTCTTTGTGTGAATCAATATGTCATCCATATAGGCCTGCGTATTCGGTAGGCCTTGTAGGACTGTATCAATGTAAGCTTGAAAGATAAAGGGGGAGGACACATAGCCCATTGGAAGGTTCCTGTAGGTGAACGATCCGACGTTTGAAGTGATGGTAAAGTACTTCTGTGAGTCTGGGTCCAATGGCACTGAGTAGAAGGCCTGCGTCACGTCAAGTTTGGTGAAAAGACGGCTCCCCTGCAGGTTGGAGATGGCGTCCTGCAGATGCGGAAGTCCATAGATTCCTATCTCAGCTCTTTTGTTCAATTCTCTAAAATCGGAGATTATTCTGACTCGATTTTCGCTTTTCTGGAGAACACTCATGGGAAAAGACCAGGGTGAGTTGCTGCGGCGCAGGACTCCTGTGGCTACGAGGTTGTCAAGTTCTGCTTTTGTTTGAGCATAAAGTTTATGGGGGACCCTCCTTGGCCTAAGGGAAACGGGGGGTCCTTTTATGTGTATTTTGTAAGGATAAGCGTGGGCCAGTTCTATTAATACTCTCTCTGGAATATAAGCGGCTTCTTCGTCAGTAGTTATTTGGCCGTCCTCAGCTATTAATGCTGTGCTCATTCTCTTATTTTTATTTTTATATTTATCAAAGATTTCATTCCACCTTTTTTCTTGTTTCAATTTTATGTAGTGGTTTTCTGGGAGATAAGGGTTTACAAATAATTCTGAATATTTCGATAACAATTCATTAAAATTTAAAGAACTAGGAGGCACATGCACAGGAGGAGGAGAGAGAGAGAGATTTGAAGAGGAAGGAGTAGGAACATCATTAATATTAAAATTCATATTTCTACTCAAATTTAAGGTATTTTTCGTAACTTGATCTAATAACAAATCTTCTTTAAAATTAATGCCCATCTCAAAATTCTTTAAAAAGGTTAATCCTAAAATATTGGTACTTACATCAGCTATATAAAAAGTATCCCTATATCTACGCCCCAATCCCAGATCGATTTCAATATTTTTAATACCATAGACTGCAATTTTTGAGTTGTTAGCTGCAAGTAGGTATCCTACTGGCGCTTTTTGATGGTCATTATCATTGCAAGATAAAATATTGTTTACAGAACCACAGTCTAATAAATAATCGATCTTATTAAGTGTGTCATAGACTATATACAAGTTCAAATTATCAATCTTGCAAACCCTTTTGTCTCCCTCAACAGCGGCTGTAACTATCTTACTGCTTAAGCAGCGCTCGTCATCAGCACTCAAATCAGTTGGGTCTGACAGGATATTTGCTTCATTGCTCCCATTCTCCCTTGTATTATCTATAACACCCCTCCCCCCATTTAATAAATTTGATTTAAAAAAGACGTATCCCACATGCGATGGATTGACAGTAGTAATAAAATGGTTATTTTGTACATTACCAAAATCGTTTGAAACATTTGTTTTGAGACCATCTTTGACATCAGTATTATTTAATATAATATTTTTATTTATTGATATATTTTTGTTTTGTGGACTACTACTACTTTTCAGATTTAAATTTTTAGAGTTCTTTAAACTAGAAGGATCATGCATTCCTTGTACATTTGTGTAAATTGAAT
>JABUQX010142439.1:10000-19661 GCA_015478945.1 Trachelipus rathkii
TCTTCTTCTTCTACTTCTTTCTTTAACTTCTATCTTCTTCTTCTTCTTCTTCTTCTTCTTCTTCTTCTTCTTTTTCTTTTTTTTTTTCTTTTTTCTTTTTTTTTCTTTTCTTTTCTTTTTTTTTTTTTTTTCTTTTTCTTTTCTTTATCTTTTCTTCTTCTTCTTCTTCTTCTTCTTCTTCTTATATTCTTCTTCTTCTTCTTCTTCATCTTCTTCTTCTTCTTCTTCTTCTTCTTCTTCTTCTTCTTCTTCTTCTTCTTTTTCTTTTTCTTTTTTTTTTTTTTCTTTTTCTTTCTTCTTATTCTTCTTCTTCTTTAACTAACTACTACTTACAGCTAACTATTAACACAGCTAACATTATTCTTCTTCTTCTTCTTCTTTTTATTCCCATTCTTCTTGCATCTTCACATTTATTCTATATTCTTCTTCTTCTTCTTTACTTCTTCTTTTCTTTTCTTTTCTTCTTTTTCTTTTTCTTTTTCTTTTCTTTTTTTTTTTTTTTTTTTTTCTTTTTTTTTTTTTTTTTTTTTTTTTTTTTCTTGTTCTTCTTCAAATCATCTTGTATAAACAAAACTAGTCTTTGACTTTCTTATATTCTTCTTCTTCTTCTTCTTCTTCTTCTTCTTCTTCTTCTTCTTCTTCTTCTTCTTCTTCTTCTTCTTCTTCTTCTTCTTCTTCTTCTTCTTCTTCTTCTTCTTTTTCTTTTTCTTTTCTTTTTCTTTTTCTTTTCTTATTGTTATTATTTCTTCTTCTTCTTCTTCTTCTTCTTCTTCTTCTTCTTCTTCTTCTTCTTCTTCTTCTTCTTCTTCTTCTTCTTCTTCTTCTTCTTCTTCTTCAAAATATTGAAAGAATTCAAAGAAGGGCAACCAAATTAATACCAGAATTGAGAGGTAAGTCATACGACCAACGACTACGCGAATTAGATATACATTCTTTAGAAACAAAAAGGTTGAGAGGAAAATTAATAAAAGTCTTCAAAAATACTAATAAATTTGAGAATAGTAATTACAGGCAATTCTTTGGAGCTATGATTTTAACGATGTAACACTTCTTTTCTTCAACATAAAATTTGTCATAAACGATTTCAAACCAATATTGCAAAGAATTTCTTCACTTACGATGTAATTGAGAAGTGGAATAGTCTCTCTTATGAAATAGTGAACAGCGGCAACATCGATTTATTCAAGAAAAAATTAGATAAACACTTTAAGGAAATTGGTCTGTGAACTTCAACTCATACCGAATCTTACTTTATTAAAACATAAAATTAGATAAGGTGAACTCAAACAATTATTGAAGAGATCATTTGATATCTTTAAAAAGTGATACATCACCAAAAAAAAGGCCCGGGCGCCAGACATATTGAACAGTAATTAATGTTTACCAGTTGAAGGTAAATCTCTTATAAATGATAAAATCTGTTCTCTACTTTCCAAGTGGATGATGCGTGATCACTATCATCGCAATTTGTAATAACAGCTTTCACCGCTTAGAGGGTTATTTCTAACGTTCTAAGCCTGTGACCTCATCGATCATAACGCTATCATAATATTTTGGAATAACAGTTTTGCTGCTCACCGCTTAGAGGTTATTTCTAACGTTCTAAGCTGGTGATCTCATCGATCACACTATCATCTTAATTTGTAATAACAGTTTTGATGTCCACCACTTAGAGGGTTATTTCTAACGTTCTAAGCCGGGTAACATCATCGATCACCTACAATAATATTTTTGTAATAACAGTTTTGGGGTTCACCGTTTGGAGTTAATTATAACGTTCTAAGCCGGTGACCTCATCTTCCCTCAGACTAGCAGGGTGGACTGTAAAGTCTTTGCTAGTCGGTGTTCTATAGTTCTGTACTATTCTTGTGTGTGTGTGTGTGTGTGTGTGTGTGTGTGTGTGTGTATTATTATTATTGTATTATTATTATTATTATTATTATTATTATTATTATTATTATTATTATTATTATTATTATTATTATTATTATTCCATTTCATTAGACCTTATATCAATAGATTGTAATGGGGAATATCTGGTACGGGAACTGCACGTTTCGCTTTGCTTGGGATTCATTTATTAAATCTTAAATTATAAATTAATATTGTGAGTTACATAAGTGACTGAGATTCAGGTATGAGGGTTATACATTTCAATAACTTTTTAAATACAAAATATATATATATATATATATATATATATATATATATATATATATATATATATATATATATATATATATATATATATATATATCTTCTATATATATTAATATATATATATATATATATATATATATATATATATACCTTGTAACAACAATAATGTAATAGCAGCAGCCAACAACAGCAATATGTATATATATATATAATATATACCTTACATATATATATATATATAAAAATAACTATATATACAAATAATATATATATACTATATTATATATATATATGTATATGTAATAGCAACCCCAGTTAACCAATAATAATATATATATATATATATATAGATTATCCAATAATAACTTGTATATAATATATATATAACATATATAATATATATATACTATATACATATATGTATATGTGTATATATGTATCATTGTTTTAAACATGTGATCTGTAATATATGTAATATGTGTACATAACCAACATGGTTGTATCATATATATAATATATATCTATATAAACAATAACCAATAACCAATCTTTGTGCCAGTATATCTTTATATATATGATATTAAGTTTCAATAATAATATATGTATATATAATAATAATATAGCCAGCAACCAATATCATCACTCTCATATATATATCATATGTATATATAATATGTATGTAATAATATATGTATATATATCTTAACTATATATATATGTAATGTGTATATTAATATGTAATATAACATATGTAATATATGTATGCTATGCTATGTAATATATAATATATATGTATATATATATCATATACTTCCTGGACCAATCTTCATGTATTAATATATATATAGCCAACTAATAACATAGCAACATTTATATATAATAATATAACATAATATAATATAGTATGTATGTAATATGTATGTATGTATGTATATAGTAATAACAATAATATGTATATATATATGTATATATGTAATATAATATATATATATATATAATATCAGCTATTCTTCTTATGTATAACAATAATAACTAATGTATGGTGTAATAATATATATATGTATATGTATAATATATATATATATATATATATATATATATATTATATATATAACCTTAACCAACACATGCTATATATATATATACTATATATATATATATATATATATATATACTCTATGTTTATCTTATATATATATATATATATATATATATGACACTACGACTAGGGTGTAGTATTGCAATATCGTAAATAAATACAATATGTTGCTTGTAATTATTTCATCACAAAAATTTAGACTAATCCAATTTTAGTTAGCATGCTCAGTATTTAAATTTATCATCCTCCGTTTCTTGCTATTCTCGAACATTTTATGTTTGTCTTTATCCTTGGTTACCTCTACTTCCATTTGGTTTGTTTAAGAAAGTTATCCATGAACTAACCATTGCTGATTGTTGTCAAACTCTTAATCTAATGGTATACACCCTCTTCAACTTCTCACAATTTTTAAAAGTAGGTTTATCATCTAATATGCAGATGATGTTATTTGCAAATTCGCCTCCCAAAATTACCAAGATGACTTGTCAGGTTCGCTCCGTCCTCATTTCGAGTACACCGCAGTACTTGAAACACAATCTACTCTCCCCCATCTTTATCTCAGAACTCTCACTTCCCACTCCGATTTTATAATCTATAGGGTTTTAACTACTTTTAGCTAACTACCATTACAACTATATCGATAATTAGCTTTCCAAGCCAATTCATATCTCAAACTTATTCTCATTTCAAGCCTATCCATGTGTCAAGCTTATTCACATCTTAGAGTCATTTATTTACTCCTCAAACTGGCTTAATTTCCAAGAAAGTTTCGCTCCGCCATCTTGTTCACTCTTAATGCAAGCTCAAACTTGTTTAATTTTCAAGTAAATTCGCTATACCAACCTTTTCACGCAAAGAGCAAGTTAGCTTCTCAAACTTGGCAAATTTCTAAACAAGTTCGCTCCGCCATCTTGTTCACTTTTAAGGCAAGAATTCCTTTCGCACAATACCCAAAAGGAGCTCATATATTCATAACTCGACGAAGTTCATCCCTTCAAAATGCAAAGAAGAAGGCCAATTTCTCAGGAACTCCACTTCGCAGAAACCATGAAAAACGCAGAAACGGAGAAACGAAGCAACGCAGAAACGCAGAACCACGGACCAAACATTGGACCAAAGAAGGCCAATTCCTCAGAAATTCCACCACGCCCAAACCGGTGAAAACCGCAGAAACGGAGAAACGACGAAGCGCAGAAACGCAGAACCACAGACCAAACATTGGACCAAAGAAGGCCAATTTTTCAAAAGCACCACCGCGCCAAAACCGGTGGAAGCCTCTAAAGTCAAAAACGTACTTCCAGAAGACAAAGACGCACACACATATACCATTGTCACAAATTTTTAGGTACCAAGACATCAACAAACAACAAAATTGCTAAGCAGAAAGCAACCAAAACTCGCAAGATCACAAATCGCAGATCACACCGATCTCAGAGAACTGCATCGCGCAGAGAAATAAAAATCACAGATCTCACAGATTTCCCAAACTATATCTCGCAGAGAGATAAAGAAACCGAAACACCGCATTAAGTGCCAGCAATAGAAAAATCTTTACATATTTTTTTGGTATTATTACAAACATTTACTTCTTTTACTTTTAATTATTACAATCTTCATATGCTTAGAATGTTTTTTTTTTGGGAAATGTCTGATTCAATTTGATGGGTAATTTCAATTTTGAACATTTTATTTTTTAAACTTCACTTTTATTTATTTATTTTTTTTTGCGAATGTTTCATACTACTCTAAATTGGTATATATTATCTATCTATATCCTATTAATTTTAAACATGCAAAAAAACGTTCCAAATTCGTATCGATTTGCTGAATGATGTGGAGCAACATATTTTTGAAACTACCATCCTTTCGCCATTACGGTCCGGCCACATTTTGATTTCCTATATTCTTAATGAAAAGTTGTTATTAATAAATTATTTTTTAATTTTGCTTTTTTATCTATATCATATTAAAAATAAACAGCACGAAAAACGTAACGGTTTTCACTACAATTTTGTCATCATGAGTTTTTTCGGATTGGTCCTCGGGCGAGCGAAACGAGCCCTCTGCGCGTGCGTAGCACGTGCTTAGGGACAAGTCTCTCCGTTAGAGCAAGCCAAAGGCTTGTTTTGTTTAATTCTTTCGGGACACTTTATTAGTAGGATTTTTTTTATTAATTTTAATGTAAACTTCATTTTTTTTTGTTTTTAGGATGTTGTTTGATTTTCTTATTCTTTTGTAAATTAGGCACGGAGATTTCGGTATCAAAATCTTGGAACTTCATGGTAATAAAATTAAGCAGTCAGAAAATGTTTAAATCATCCCTCAAGAACAGAGGTGGAAATATATATATATATATATATATATATATATATATATATATATATATATATATATATATAAATATATATATATATATATATATGTATATATATATATATATATATATATATATATATATATATATATATATATATATATAGTATATATATATATATTATATATATATATATATATATATTATATATATATATATATATATATATATATATATATATATATATATATATATATATATATATATATATAGGTGGAAATATATATATATATATATATATATATAGAATAAATCACAGGAGGACCAAGAATGATGAGAATGCTAATAAACAGTTTAGCTCAACGTTTCTCTTAGCCTTCCAGCTGACTCATTCATTAGGACCACTACAACCCAAAATGGTAACCAATAAAAAAAAAAATAGTACAAAAGTTGGTCACAAAATATGTAATAAAAATCAAAGAATAAAATAAGATAAAGTCAAGTTGAACTAATTCAAACATAATATATATATAGAAAGAGTATATATATATATATATATATATAAATATATATATATATATAGCATATATATGTAAGAAGTTATATATATATATATATATATATATATATATATATATATATATATATATATATATATATATATATATATATATATATATATATATATATATATATATATATATATTGTTTTGTCAGTGGTGCTATAGCTATAACAGCCACTTTTGAGCCGTACATCCCCTACGAGATTTGTAGAGTATATGTCTATCTCTATCTATCTATCTATCTATCTATCTATCTATATATCTATCTATCTATCTATCTATCTATCTATCTATATCTATCTATCTATCTATCTATCTATCTATATATATATATATATATTATATTATTATATATATATATATATATATATCTGGATGGTGATATTCTAAATCTATATATATATATTAATTTATTTATTTATTTTTATTTATTTTATCTTATTATTATTATTATTATTATTATTATTATTATTATTATTATTATTATTATTATTATTATTATTATTATTATTATTATTATTATTATTATTATTATTATTATTATTATTATTATTATTATTATTCTTATTATTATTATTATTATTATTATTATTGTTGGCTACGACAATATATTGAAGAGTCGAAATTTTCCATAAACCCTATGTAGATTCTATATGGTATTTTTTAACCGATTTTACATATATATATATATATATATATATATATATATATATATATATATATATATATATATATATATATATATATATATATATATATATATATATATATATATATATATATATATATATATATATATATGATTCGAAAATCCGTATAACATTGGCAGCAATGAAGAGGTGATAGTAAATGTGTGTGGGTTTGATGGTGCAAGAAGAAATAGGTATTTTGGGGATGAGGTAATTAGTAGGGAGGAGGTAATAGGTAGAATGAGAAAGTTGAAGAATGGTAAATCAACAGGTATAGATGGAATTACTGGTGAAAAGATCTTGAATTCATGCGAGATAGTACTTATATAAGGGTAAAGAAGATAGGAGAACTGCAGAAACTATAGGGGAATAAGTTTATTGAGTTTTGTGGGGAGGATATACGCCTGTATTTTGATTGAAAGAGTATGTCAAGTGACTAAGGGACTGATTGACGATGAACAAGGTGAATTTAGAAGAATTAGAGGTAGGGGTGGTAAGGGAAGGTGTTAGACTGATGGAGAATGGAAGAGAGTGGAGGGTGCCCTGTTTATTGTACGCTGATGATTTGGTTTTATGTGGCGAATCTGAAGAAAGTTTGAGGGGATTGGTAGAGTTGTTTACCAGGGTTTGTAAAAGGAGGAGTTTGAAAGTAAATGTAGATAAGATTAAGGTGATGGTAGTGGGTGAAGAGGGTCCGCGGTTTGAATTTATGTTGGATGGTTAGCGATTGTAAAGAGTATCCGAGTTTAAATTTTTAGGCTATGTGGTGGGTGGAAAGGGAACGGATGGTGCAGAGTTTTGTAGTGATGAATGATAGTGATGAGTATGCTGGGAATCAACAGGCTGGGAGATCTAAGATAAAGTGGTTTGAGGTAATAAAGGAAGGTCTGAGGAAAGATATGTGAGATTGCCTTGAGCGAGAAGAAAGATGCATAATATGAGTGAATAGCGGGGTTTTATGAGGGGGTATGATTGCGGGCCTGGCTCAGGGGATGAACCCTACATTGGCGAGATATCACAGTTGGGGTGTCTCACGGTGTTGTGAAAGACTAGGATGATTTTTTTTTATCTGCGACGGGCTCACACTTAAGGGTGTCAGGAAGTTGTAAGGGGGTGGGGGACTTTCCTTTCTTCTTACGTCATGTTCTTATTGAAACTTTGTGTTTCTGGCGTATTGTGCGCACCTCACCCACAATATGTGGAAAGGAAGAAGATAAAGAGAGAAAGAATATATTAATGGTTAAGAGTTTTTTTCCTAATAGTTTTCTTAAATATTTTAATTTTAAAATTAATATACATTTGATACAGATTTTTAGTTTATCATAATTTTCCTCTCAATTTTGTATGTATGTATGTATGTATGTATGTATGTATGTATGTATGTATGTATGTATGTATGTATGTATGTATGTATGTATGTATGTATGTATGTATGTATGTATGTATGTATGTATGCATGTATGCATGTATGCATGTATGTATGTATGTATGTATGTATGCATGTATGTATGTATGTATGTATGTATGTATGTATGTATGTATGTATGTGTAGGTGTGTGTTTGTGTTGGTGTGTGTGTTTGTGTAGGTGTATGTGCATGTGCATGCGTGTGTGAATGGGAGGGTAGTTTTAGATAATATTCGTTTTAATATGCATCATGTGTTCATTATATGTGGACTCAAAATTTCTTTTACTAACATAAATGATTATTTAGATCTGGTGTGTACTTCATCTTAAACTTTTTGATCATTCCCCCTCTAACGTCTCTCTCTCTCTCTCTCTCTCTCTCTCTCTCTCTCTCTCTCTCTCTTCTTTATATATATATATATATATATATATATATATATATATATATATATATATATATATATATATATATATATATATATATATATATATATATATATATACATATAGTTATATATATATATATAATTTTTTTAGTTCATGTACAGAACTCCTACTTGGCCCACAGAGAAGCTCCATGGGTGGGTCCTGGCTTATACATATTTTAAATGTCAAAGAAAATTTAAATGGTGAAAATGAATATTCAGTCAAAAATAATTAAAAATCAAATAAAAGCCCTTACATTATATAAATTGTCCTAATATTACATAACATAATCATATGTTATAAAGAATATTCATTTCTTGAATATAAGAGAAAATAGAGTTAAAGTGGGAGTGATTCAGACAAGATAAGGGATAACTCTTTAGGTGCTGCAATCGTAAAGTAAGACTGCGTGAATGAGGCTTAATTGGGGACAATCACTGAAGATATAAAGAATAGATTGCGGGATATGGCTACGTTAAAATGTCCCGGCGACATGGGCTGTGAATGATATTGGTGTGGCCAATACGGAGGCGTGAAGCATCACCGTGCAGCATGCTTCGTCGGTGAGAGGAAGACCACTCACCAATGTTCGGCTTTATATTTCTAAGTTTCGCCCCTCGCTGATCATCGTCCAGCACTCTTGTGTTTCAATAAGACCGAAGCCTTGTTGGAGAGTGCATAATAATCAGTTATGGAGCGACCTTGTCGAATGGCAATCCGGATAAAATCTGTGAACAGCTCTGAAAAAGAAGTGAGCGGGCCATTTCTTGGCCCCTCTGTCAGCGATTTATCGCTGAAGCTACTTGGGTGAGAGAGGGTCCAACGTAATATTTGTTTTCTTCACGAGAATGGAGCGCTGAAGAAGAGCAGTACGAATAGAATTTTGTTTTTTTATAACAGGGGCTATAAGCGCCTTGGAGGGTGGATGAAGGGCGCACGAAAACGCGAAGCCACGATAAATGCGAAAACGGCTAAACACCTATCCGAACTGAACGAAGTACAAT
>JABUQX010142440.1:5000-12500 GCA_015478945.1 Trachelipus rathkii
CGAAAACAAAGTTCCATACTTAACAACAGGAGGGGTAAGGCCTCAGCCTTTCGGGCTGAGGTCTAAAGCCCGCTTACACTTCAGGGTGATCGCCCTCTCGGGATTCACACCCTTTCAAGGGGGCGCATCCCCCCTGGGTTTCTCTCGGAAAGGTAATGTATTTTTAGATACTCTTGGTTAATAAAACTGTTTATTCGTAAGTTAGAGGCTGCGTTGTGTTAAATATTACTATGACAATGTGAAAATAACACTGAGTTGTTAGAGAGATGATGAGTTTTTGTAAGATATTACTGTGCTAAGGGAACGTTTCGCGTAAGAATTCCTAACAACACTAATGTCATTTTTTTTGGATAAATTAAGACCATTCGAAAGAGGAAAGATTTCTCGACAATATTTGTTTTGATGACATATGTACATGCAAAAAAGTGTTTAGATTTTGTGTAATTTCTTCCCAAATATCATAAATCAGCATTTTTAACATTTTTAATCAGCAATTTTTAAGTGAATTTCTGCTGAACTACAAAAGATTTTTGCAAGCGGATTTCACTGAAATACTTGCCATAGGCATATATGTTTTATGAAATAACTCACAAATAGTAGCAATATATAGAGAAAAAAAATTATTTTGATTTTTTTGCTAAATCTCAACTTTTTTTTTCTCCATAAAATTTAAAAGTTATCAGAAATATACCAAATGTTTTTATATTTTCATGAATCATACATCAAAATGTAGTTCAATGCATACAATTGAAAGAGAAACAAAGAAAATATAAAATAGTGTTGGATTTTTTGTTATGCCGAGATAGCAGCTCAGTACCAAAAAAAAAGTTTTTTGATAAAAATAGTCAGAAGTTGAACTGACAATTTATTCCAAACCGTTGGTATGCAACAAACTGAAAAAAAAATGAAAAATAAACATCTCACCAATTTTAAAGTTGTAAAAATTTAATTCTAATCAGATGAATAGTAAAAAAGTTATATGCCATCAATTATTTGAATTTTCTTTTTTTTGCAACTAAAAAAAGAAAAATCGCAATAACTTATAAATCCGATTAATACGAAACTTTCAGAGCATGTATAATTAGAAAGGATACACATATTGTGTTAAGATAAATTTTTTGTATACCAAACGCTTTTGCCGCTGTTCATGGGAAAACTTATAAATTTTAAAAAGTTTTCCTGCGAGTAGCAGCAAAACCATTGGGCATACAGAAAATTTATCTAAATAAAAGATGTGCATATCGTCGAGTTATAAAGGCCATAAAAATTTCATTCTTATCAGATGAATAATAAATATGTTGCGTGACACCAATCATTAAAAAAATTTTGGCAACTCAAAAATAAAAAAAAATCATGAGAGAAAACTTAATTATTTATACGATCAGTTTGAAATTTGCAGAGCGATAAATGGGGAAGGTAGACATTTTTTGTTTAGATAAAATTTTTGTATGCCCAACAGATTTGTCGCTGCTCATGGGAAACAGATTTGTCGCTGCTCATGGGAAACATTTCAAAGTTTTCAAAAGTTTTCTCGTGATCAGTGGCAAAACTGTTGAGCATACTATCTTCAGCAATAAAAATCTTATGTATATCTTGTAGAGGTGCACAAGCTGTGAAAGTTTCACAGAATTTAATCAGATAAATATTAAAAAATTTAAACTCCCCTATTTCAATTTTTTTTTTTTTTTTTTTTGTGCTACGAAAAAAATTCATGATATTTTTTTATTTTTGTTCAATCTTTTGACGAAACTTTCAGATCATATACTACTAGGCAAGAGTTTACATTTTTTGTTTAGATAAATGTTTTGTAAACTCAAAGGGGGTTTGCCGCTGCATATGGAAAACCTTTGAATTTAGAAATTTTCCATGCAGGCAAATTCATGTTCTCCATACAAAAATGCTCTGAAAAGTTTTATGCTGATCACATAGACATAATAAAAAGTTTATCGTAATTTTCATGTCAATCTTACAAAATTGAATACCCCCGTATCACTGTATATTGTGAATAAAATATTTCTTGCCTGTTAAAAATAACATACACAGACCATTCGAAAGAGCATTAAATTCTACACTAGAAAGTGTTAAAACCTAAAAATCATAGAATTGACGATTTCTACCCTCAAAAGTTAGGAAATCCATACAAGCAACGTCCCTTTAACTGACGATGATGTGTTTGAAACGTAAGCCTAGGTTAAGTTTTTGTTGAGTAATGTTAGGTTTGCCCTAGAATTTTGCTAATGTCTATGTTATTCATAGGTCAAATGATATTATACTCGAGTGACGCTTTGATGAAGATAGTGTCAATTCATGGTTCAAGATGCACAGTGTCTTTACACGTGGTTGGTCACTTTGTTAAGGGGTTTTGTTAGATAATACGGCTTTATCTGCTGTTGCTGATATGCGAGAAAAGTGGGAACATATCAAGTATTGTATGACCTATTAGCTGCGCCATTGATAAGTGAGAATTTCAGGGATATTCTTCCCTGATTATTCATACACACCCAAGGGTATGTTAGGTTGCATTTATTACATTATATTCTTAGTTGATTCCATGAGCCTATCTTAGCTTTATTGATGCTAAAACTTTGTTGGTTAAACATATATTCGTAGGTCAAAATCTATCTAAAGGGAGACTTATTTTTAAGTTATGTTTATCCAAATGATACTCGAAATATGACATGAATCAATAGTTCAGTAGATCACAGGCGGGTGGGATGGGTAGGGGATTTAGGAAGGGTGGTTTTGATTGCTGATTTAAAATCAGTAAACTATTACAGTTTCACTTTGATATTTGATTCAAAGAACTTATTTTTATGTTATGTCAGGAAAAAGTTTTGTTATTTTTTTTTTTATTTTTGTTAAACTTTGTTATATTTGCAATTATTCGCTGGGATTATGATATTTAGACGGTTATGATGAATTTTTATTTATATATTACAACGAATTTGATGTAAAAAATTTGTTACGTTAGCATTATATTCTTTGTCCGTATGTCAGTGTGATGATTAGACAGGTTTATCCTAAACTTTTGTGTTAAATCTTACGATGTTAATGTAAAACAAACATTGATATATTGAAGATATGCTTTAAAGAAATTGTAAGTAGGTTACGTTTTTATTTTGAAAAGTGTTAGGTACTTTACTGCTGTTAAGTGGAAGTTTGTTAATGTTAGTAGTTTATTCGTACGTATGGTGTGTTAGGTTTGTCGTTGTATATTATATTCTTAGTTCAGGTTATGTTATGTTAGCTTTATTAATGTAAAAACGTTGTTACGTTAGCATATATTCGATGGTTAGTATATAAAGAACTTATTTTTGTGTTATGTTTGGATAAAACTTTATTATGTTTACAGTTATTCGTTGGTCTGTATGATAATTAGACAAGGTTATGATAAATTCTTGTTAAATATTACTGTGTCAATGTAAAATTAACGTTAATATGTTAGAGATATGCTTGGAAAAAGTATGAATAGGTTACGTTTTGTATGCAATGTTAGTTACTTTACAAGTGTTAAGTGTGGAACTTTGTTAATGTTAACAGTTTATTCGTGCTTAAGTTGTGTTAGATTTGTCGTTGTACATTATTTTCTTAGTTCATATGATGCTATGTTAGCTTTATTAATGTGAAAACCTTGTTATGTTAGCATATATTCGATGGTTAGTATATAAAGAACTCATTTTGTGCTATGTTTATCCGAAATGATACTCGAAATGCGTCGTAAATTAATAGTGTTAATGTAAAATTAACATTGATATGTTAGAGATATGCTTGAAAAAAGTGTGAATAGGTTACGTTTTGTACGCTGTGCTAGGTATTTTACTGTTGTTAAGTATGGAACTTTGTTAAAGTTGGTAGTTTATTCGTGCGTAAGGTACATTGGACCATTATTAGCCGCCTCTGTTCTTGGATTCTAGTAATGCTATGTTAGCTTTATTAATGTGAAAACAATGTTACGTTAGCATATATTCGTTGGTTAGTATATAAAGAACTTATTTTTGTACTATGTTATTGTTGTTGTTGTTGTTGTTGTTGTTGTTGTTGTTGTTGTTGTTGTTGTTGTTGTTGTCTAACGAGAATATATACCTTATGAGCTGATATGGTTCGTTCATTCGTCCGTCATATACTTGTTCACTTTCTTCTGATTGGTTGAAGAAGAATCTCATTACCTTTAAGGATTGTTTATACACTCTATTTTCTTCAGTAGGATATTTTTCGCCGGTGCTGATAAGATGACATCTCAACGCATCTCTACGCTGTTGATATCTTCACGAGGAATTTCGTTATTCCCAACGATGGGTCGTGTCATTTATATTTAATCGTAAACCGAATGGCGAACCACTACATTGCCTGTATTCCTGCCAGAGGTTCAAATGATAGACCTTTATTCGTTTGTGCTGGGATTGACTCGCAAGATTATCGACATCGCAGCAGCATGGGTAGAGGATAAGTGTTTGCGTTTGCCCATTAGATCGACGCGTGGTGTGAAATATATAACTGATAGACAGCGTAAGTGATTCCTAGCCAGAAAATCACTGCTCATTTGTGTTCTCGTCAAGTGACGATAATAAAAACCCTCAATGTATACGGCTGCTGGAAACCGTCGATCGTGTGATCTTCCGTACGTGTGAGGATTTCTGGTTGAACATCTGAAAATATTGCAGCATTGCTTAAAATAAAAAACAAATTAACATCGCATCTTAACGATGTTGACGTACTCGAGGACTTAATACACGCATGAATTGTAATCTATGATATTTACCAAACATGCAGTTTCCATATAATGCAATACAGAATGGTTAATAACTATCAGCTTGGATGAGTTTACTTCTCTTTTGTGTGAGAGAATGAGTGCTGCTGAATCAAAATATACCGAAAAATGATTTAGTGTTGCTGAAGGCGTTTATACTTATTTAAAGGGTGTTGAATCTTTAGAGAGATATAGAACACCCTACTTGAACCCTATGTTCTCTGATTAGATGAATTAATATATTTAAATAAACTTATATATTTTTATGTATTATATGTTTTATGTATTTATATAACGCTCTTTCAATGAAAATTATATGTTATAAAAAAAACTTGTTTCATTTCCATGACATGTTCTTTATTGACTAAGTTGTTAATATTAGCTGTTTATTCGTCTGGTTGTGTGTAAGTATGTTATGTTCATGGTTTAGCTTTACAGAGGGTAGAACTTTACTTTTGTCTTTACCCGTTGGGTATTATGATGGTTAAGGTAACGTTATGATAAATTTTTATTTAAAGTACTATGTTAATGTAAAAGTCAACATGTCATGTTGGAGAATATGTTTAGATAAAAGTGTAGAATGGATTATGTTTTTCTATGTTTTGTTAGTTACTTTTACTGTTGATACGTTTGGACCTTTGTTAAGGTTAGCAGTTTATTCTTGCTTAAGATGTGTCAGTTTTGTCGTTGTATATTATATTCTTATTTTCTGGTAATGTTATGTAGGCTTTATTAATGTGAAAACTTTGTTACGTTAGCATACTTTCTCACAGTCTGTTGTGATAATTACTCAGTTATAGGCTAAAATTTTTTAATATTGCCATGTTATTATGAGTGTTTATTGTTATGTTAGAACGACAATTTAGTGAATAAGTTACGTCTTCGTATGTTATGTTAGTTACTTTAATGTTGTTAAGTGCAGGACTTTGTTAATGTTAACAGTTTATTCATGTTTAATGCATGTCAGGTATGTCGTTGTGGTTTATATTCTTAGTTCAGATGATGCTATGCTAGCTTTATTAATGTGGAAACTTTGTTACGTTAGCATATATTCGTTGATCAGTGTATAAAGAATTTGTTTTTATGTTATGTTTATCAAAAATGATACTAGAAATGTGACTTGAATCAATAGATCAACCTAGTCAAGTAATATATCTGCATGGAAGGGTAGGAAGGTGTTTGGATGGTAGTTTGATTTACTGATTTACTGATTTACTGCTATGGTATGTAAAACATGACAATTTTAGTAAAAAATATGACCTGAATCAATAGATCATGGAAGAGATGAGGAGGGCAGTTTGTGTTTCCTGATTTATTGATTTACTGCTTTAGGGTATGTAAAAACGTAAATTTGTAAGTTATAAACAAAAGGAATAAGAAATTTTATTTATTTGTTTATTTATTTATTTATTTATTTATTTTTTATTTTTATTTTTTCTTGAAGGTTCTGAAACCATTATTTTTGAAATCTACAGACCCAATTACATATATATATATATATATATATATATATATATATATACTATATATATATAAATATAATATATCTTATATCTTTCTTTATATATATATATATATATATATATATATATATATATATATATATATATATATGTGTATAGAACACCAATATTGCATCATTACACAAATATTTAATAACTCGGCACCGCTACCGGAGCCAGCACCGGTGCAGCTGTCAACTCCTACTCCTCTGAGGTCAGATTCCTTCTTCATTCTTTCCCTCCTTATTCTTCCTTCGTAAGCTTCTTCATTCCTCCTTCTGACCTCTGTTTGCACTCCTGTGTTTTCAGTCAGGACCCCCTCAATGGGGTCCTAGACACCCTATACGGACTTATAACCCTCATATTCGAGCTCTACGGTCTCGATAACATATAAGGACACTATTTTGTTGTTATACGAATGTTTATTAGCTCAGTACCACGCTCAGCACCAGTGCCGGAGCCAACTCCTCAGATTTACATATACATTTCTAGAAATTCAACTATGAATCCTCTCACCAAATTTTAGTCAAACGAACACTTCGATTTTTTAAGGAGGGTGGGGTCCTTCACAGAGGAACCAGGTGGACATAATCGTCTACGACAGGGGTTACCTCATCATCAAACCCCCTTCAGAGTGCCCCAACCCGATGCGACAACTCTAACCCCATGTAGATATATCGAACCTTAAGGGTTCTCCTGCGAGTTTAATTTTTACAAAATAATAAAAATAATAATAATAATAATAATAATAATAATAATAATAATAATAATAATAATAATAATAATAATAATAATAATAATAATAATAATAATAATAATAATAATATTATTATTAAGAAAAAACTTCAGAGGATGAGTCGGAATTGGTGCGGTCCGGTGCGGTGCGATGCGATGCGGTGCGGGTCGATGGTGGGGCAGTGCGGGACTTTATACGGGTGTAATATATATAATTTAATTTAATTTTTTTTTTAATTTATTTAATTTATTTATTTAATTTATTTAATTTATTTATTTAATTTACTTAATTTATTTAATTTATTTTTATTTAAATAAAAATAAATTAAATACACCAAAAATAAGAACCAAACCGTTATCAGTAAAAGCAATTAGCGTTATCTCGAAACACGTGTTCTTATCAGCTATCACTGATAAGAACACTCAGCGCTCCGTGACCTTGGTAGCCGACGAACTCCCGCACTTACTACTGACGTAGCACCGAAATTTTTCTCTCCTCACCGCAACGCACCACAC
>JABUQX010142440.1:15000-20392 GCA_015478945.1 Trachelipus rathkii
ATAAATTGTAAGGTAATTTTATTGGAAATTATGTTTTTAACTACCAATAAAGGGTTAGAGGACTGTTGCAGACTTCAATAGTGGAAAAAAAATTATTAGCGATAGAATTAGTCGATTTGGGATAGCGGACTGGCGAAGCAGAAAAGTTGCGAAGGTACCGATAGCCGACTGTCGAAGCAGGAAGGAAACTGAGGGATGTCCAACAAATTTAGCAGGTGCGAAATGTGGAATAACAAAAAAAAGTTGCAAGTGTACACATCTAATATATATATATATATATATATATATATATATATATATATATATATATATATATATATATATATATATATATATATATATATATATATATATATATATATGCATACTATATACTATATATATATATATATATATATATATATAACTACTCTTAACCTCTTCATATGGATTTGTGAAAAATGGTTTTTTACAATTTTTTTAAAAAACACGTTTTTAAAACAAAATGTTTTTATGTTTTTAAATTACCTACTTTTTATGTGTATATTAATGATGTTTAAATTAGACAGTCCTGTCTCAATTACCCCCTTCTAGGCCTAAATAAACCAACTATTAAGCACAGTTTTTATATATATATATATATATATATATAACTATATATCTTACTCTTATATCTCTCTATATATATATATATATATATATATATATATATATATATGATCTAAAGGTGTAACAGGTGGTTTTGGGGTGTCGGGAGAAAATGAGAGTGGTAGAGGAAGCTTGAGGTGGTACCCGCTCATTTAGGGGTGATCCGCTGGCGCACCTGCCTCGAAAACGGTCGCTGGCGCGCTCTCCGCGCCTTCAAGATAAATGAGCCTCCCGCTATCGCAGGTCCGCACGTCCGCACGTCTCTCCGCTAATAATGTGCGACTTCACAAAAGATTTTAATATTAAATACTAAATAGTAAATATCTTACAAAAAATTTATTTATATTATATAGAAAGGGTGAACGGTGTTACAAAATCTAAGATTACTACCTTCCTCATATTAGTGTGCACAGGGACGAGAGATCATATTCTCTTTCAAAAATTGGAGTTAACTCAAATTAAAAGCATTTAAGGCTGACCTCTTTTGCCCTCAAAAATATCCCCACCAATACTATATTCGCTCTACAGCCGCATAGAACTAGGGAGAGGTGTATTGTATTTTATGAACAAGTTCAACAAATTGCTATGCTGAAAGGGAAAGATGTCCTTGGTGGGAGGAGTGTTGGTGTTAGTTCACTTCCAGCAGTCCATTCTAATTTAAAGTCCTCACCTAAATCATTCTGCCTCCCTTCACTGAAATATTTTGACCACCCCTGTCCACCCTTAAGGGTCTATTTCGTCAAGACTTTTAGTAGAATCCCACGCGAAAGCCTCGACTCTGCTGAGTCGATGCTAAATACTTACGTATCAACTCAGTGGCTATATAAATATATATATATATATATATATATATATATATATATGTATACACATGTATACATCTATATATATATATCCTTTTATCTGTTCTTTATATATATAATAATATATATATATATCTAATAACATATATATATATATATATATATCTTATATATATATATATATACATATATATATGCATATATATATGAATGTATAATATATATATATACTACTATATATATATATATATATATATATATATATATATATATAATATATATATATATATATTTATATATATAACCAATATATATATATATATATATATATATATATATATATATATATATACATACAACGACCCATACACACATATATAACCTTTCCTCCTCTACTACTCTCTTATATATATATATATATATATATATATATATATATATATATATATATATATATATATATATTTCGAGTTTTCACACAGAATTGATTTAGATATTGCCTAGTTGTTATAGTAATATAATTAATTAAAGTTATAGATGAGGGTAATAGCCATTCAGTCTATAAAATCAATTTAAATGTTATTTATTATATATGGTACATTTAAGGAGGTTGAGATTATTTTTGGAAGTTTATTATTAAAAAATAATAAGTTATAATTAGTTATAAACTTAAAATAAAAATTATATTCCTTTATTATAACCAATAAGAATTCTTAATAAGTAAAGCTATATTTTCATTTTTAAAAAGGTGCGGAACAAAAGAAGCTTTTGATCCACGTGCAAGTCCGCTAATTTCCTGGCGACTCCGCACCTCGCTAGTTCGCACCTATTCTGGTAGTCCGCTCAGAGCGGACTAGCGGACTAGTAGGAAAGTTGTGAATAGTAGGAAGGTGATTGATTTCTGAGGAGAGGAGGTATGTGTGTAGTAATACTTTCTTTAAACACAAAGAGTATCCATAAGATAAGTATACTAGAGTTGGTGTAGGTAGAGATGGTATCGAAGTGAAAGTATGATTGATTTTGTGTTGGTGAAGAAGGAGATGTTGAAGTATGTATTGGATGTTAAATCAGTGAGGGGTTTAGGAATGGGATTATTGGATCATAATATTGTTCTATGTAGAATTAAGAAGTTGATGGGGGACTTGGATGGAGAGAGGAAGGTAATACGGAAGGGAAGTGGGTAAAATTAGGAGTGAAGCTTAGTGAACAAGGTAATAAAAGATAAGTATGTAAGAACGCTAAATGAATCAGTTGGAATGTGAACAGATTAAAAACTGAATAAATCTGGAAAGCAAAATGAGAAGGAAAACAGAGAAACTATTAGCAATTGCAAAAGAAGTATGTGGGTGTGCTAAAATAATAGGAAGTAAGAATGATAACAGTAGTGGTGGAATGAAGGGTGATGCAAGCGGTTAAAAGTAATAAAAAAAAAAAAAAGAACAAGGAAATTGAATGTACTAAAAGAAAATGATGAAGTTTCAAAGAAGATCTTTGGAATTATATAAGGAGGAAAAGAGAGCTAAAAGATGCATACGTAAAAGAAAGAAAGAGGTAAATGAACATTTGATTTGGAAGGAGGATGAATGGGGACATACAAGAGAATAGGAGCTCTTCTGGAAGGAAGCCACGAAAGGTTAAGAATTAGAATAAGGGAACCTGCTTAGAATATAATGAATAGGGATGGTGTTTTTGTAATTGATAAAATGAATGTGAGTGGAGTGTGGAAGAACACTTTGAGAATCTGTATAATATTAGCAGTAATGATGAGGTGATGTAAATGTGTGTGGGTTTGATGTTACAAGAAGGAATAGGTATTTTTGGGGATGAGGTTATTAGCAAAGAAGAGAAAATGGGTAGAGTGAGAATGAAGAATGGTAAATCTGCAGTATAGATGAAATTACTGGTGAAATGATCAAGAACCAGACAGATGGTGATTGTTTGGATCTTGAGTTTGCTCTATACAATAAAGCGTTTATGAAAACGGAGGGTATAGTTTCGAGGATTGGAGAACAGTAATAATTGCCTTTATATAAGGAGTAAGAGTAAAGAAACTGTAGAATTATATTTTGAATTATTTAGTTTATTGAGTGTAGGGAAGATATATGCTAGTGTTTTGGTCGAAAGAGAGTGCGTCCAGTGACTGAAGGACTGATTGGTGAGGAACAGGGTGCATTTAGAGGTAGTAGAGGATGTGTGGATCAAATCTTTACATTCGAAGCAAATAATAGAGAAAATGAGAGAAGGAAGAATAAATTGTATTTAGAGTTTTATGGATTTGCAACAGGGGTATGATAGGGTTAATAGGGAAGGGCTCTGTAACAGGTGTTAGTGATATATAGTGTTGGTGATAGGCTTCTGAATGGAATCAAAGGCATGTATGTATGACGATAGTGAGCGTGTGTCATAAGTGATTGGTTTAGTATTAATAACGGAGTGAGAGGCGGGGTTGTGTTATGTCTCCTTAGTTATTCAATTTGTAAATGGATGGGGTTATAAGAATTGAAGGTGGGCGTGACAGAAATGGTGTTAGAATGATGGGAGAATGGAAAAAGAGTGGAGGTATTATATGCGGATGATGTGGTTTTGTGTGGCGAATCTGAAGAGTTTGAGGGGATTGGATTTGGAAGGTGTGTAAAAGGAGGGGTTTGGTAAACGTAGATAAGAGTTAGGTTATGATTGTGTGGTGAGGACGGTCCTCGGTGTGAATAGGTATGTTAGATGGTGAGCAGCTGGAGCAGGTGTCTGAGAGTTTAAATATTTAGGGCATATGTTGGATGAGATGGGAACGGATGATGCAGAGTTTAGTAGGAAGTTGTGAATGGCAGGAAGGTGGCGTGCAATTAAATCGTTGGTGGATGTAAAGGGACTAGTCTTGAGTGCGCTAGGGTCTTACAAGACGGTATGTTGTTACCTGTGTTATTGTATAGTAGTGAAGAACTATGGTCTTGGGTAAAGTATAGATCTAAGTTCAGTGTTCAAATGAACAATCTTAGGGCATGCTAGGTGTGAGAAGGAGTGATAAAATGAGGAATGAACATATTAGAGGATTATTGGTGTGGCAGAAGAAAAGGGAGTAGAAGCAGAGAGAATAAATGAAAATTTATGTTGAGATGGTTTGGTCATGTGGAGAAGATGGATGATAGTCGGTTGGGTTTTTAAGCAGATGTATGGTGGCGAGTGTGTTGAAAACCGACTGGCTGGGAGATCGAAGAAAAGTGGATTGAGGTCAGTAAACGAATATCTGAAGGAGCGCTCGCATGAGTAACGCAGCCGCAAGTTTTTCACGACGGAAAATATGTTGAATGGCGGGGGGTTTTGTGAGGTTATGGTTGGCCCACCTGGGTCAGAGGACGAACGCTTGCGCACGACGATTTAATGGTGAGGGTCCGTCGCAGTCCGGTGCCGCCATAGCGTTGGAATTCTTTGGCTGCGACTGGAATTATCATAATTAACAACTGGGCTTTCTTTCGATTTTGTGTCATATTCTTCGCTTTTCTTTGCTTTCTGATGCAGTACGCACCACTTAACACCAGTCTTGGGAGAAAAGGTAGATGGAAGAATATGTATATATATATATATGTAATATATATATATACAACATATATATATATACTTAATATATATATATTATATATATATATATATATATATATATATGTTTTATATATATATATATATATATATATATATATACACTATACTATATATATATATATATATGTATATATACTATATATATATATATATATATATATATAATAGCATAACTATATATATATATTATATATATATATATATATATATAATATATATATATATATATATATATATATATATATGTCTTTATTTATATATATATATATATATAATAATATCAGATCGTGGCAGAATCTTGATGATTACATAATGCCCTGGGCACTAATGGAAGGCACATTAGGAGGTACTGAAAGCTCTACTTTGTA
>JABUQX010142441.1:0-7500 GCA_015478945.1 Trachelipus rathkii
TATAGCTTTATATATAACATATAAATATATATATATATATATATATACAGTATATATATATATATATATATATATATATATATATATATATATATATATATATATATACTATATATATATATATATATATATATACATATATATATATATATATATATATATATATATATATATATCCTCCGGTGGGAAAAGACCGGAGACCTACCAACTTCCACCGGAGTTGGGGAAAATCAGGAGCTAATGCCAAATCAATGGCCGACATGCCCAGATACACGACATTTGAAAGTTGTTAGCAAATCAAAAAAAAATCTGAAAAATATCTATAAAGGAAGTGCATTTCAGACTTTACCAGTGTAGTACCTGAAAAAATGAGCATAACGATTAAGTCGATCTGTTCTAGTGAACGATTTTCTTTCTTCATTAATTTCTGCAACCTTCGCGGCTTTTTTCTAATTTACATTTTGTCGGACACCACCTTTTTTCTTCTAGATCTTACCTTAAGTTCCTTGCCAAAACACAGGTGCTTCAGTGCTCTGACAACCAATCCTACTCAAGCTGCTAACCCTTTTTCTGTAAAGGCAGTTGTTGTTGTTCTTATGTTTTATTTTTATTACACTTTGTTTAGTTTATTTATTGTACATATTCTCTTTTTTAAAGTTTATTAATTTATATTTATGTTTGTTGAGTTTTTATTATTTTATAACTTTAATTTTTTAAATTTTATTTTATTTAAAACTTTATTTATTTATTTTATGTTTCATTTTATTTATAACTTTTACTTTACATTTATATTTTGTGTATTAAGTTTTATTATTATGTAAGTTTTAATTATTTGCTTTAAGTTTTTATTATTTCAAATGCTTAATTTTACATTTACTGTTAATGTTTATAGTTTTTATTTATTCTGCAAGTTTTGCTAATTTTTTCGTTAACGTTTTATTTTTTTTTTTAAGTTTTATTTTACATTTATTTTTTTAATTTTAAATTTTTTTTATAAAAACTTTATAATAATCTTTAAAAAAAATTCTTAAAAACTTTTAATTTATAAAATTGTATTTATTTTATTAAAACGTTTTTAAAACATTATGTTTTTACAAATTTTTATTTTTTTTTATTAAAAATATGTACTTTATTGACCTTAAAACAGTAAAGCAGTAGCGCAAACACTATACCTCATCCCGCATCCCGTTCCACCAAGCCATGATCTATTGACATATTGCTTTACGTCATATCATCATGTTTTTAGATAACAATTTAAACATAACATAAAAATAAGTTCTGACATAAGCTTCTTCCCAAATCACCATGATTAGCATATAATATTTAAGAGCCTTCTATGTTTTATAAATCTTCTTCTTTTATTCACTTTTTAATTAAAAATATCAGGTAATCAATGTAGATAATAGTTTCTAACTAGTAAATCTTAACCTTTTCCCTTTGTGATTATTAAACAAAGAGATTAAACCCAATATTTTCATAATATATTTTTGTATAAACTTAAAATAAAAAAATAAAATTTTATTTATATACCATAACACAAAAATAAGTTCTATTTATAAACAATGAAGTTATTAAAGTATTTTATGATTATTGATTTGATGAAGTTATTGATGTTATGAAATAAATATCCATTAACATAAGTATTTAACACAAACAGTAAATTTACCATATCTATCCTACCTATCATATTATCATAGAGATAAATACCCTTTTGTAACAAGGCGCCATAAATCAAGGCTAACCACCATACTGCGCCTGAACTAAGAGCGCGATGTGCAGCAACAAACCTATCACATCTTTCGTACTGAATAATCTGTTTATCTTGTTAACAAAAGATCCAAAATTATCAATGGTAAAGTAATAACATTACCTACAAAGCTAACTATTGCTGCCAACTTATTTCTCTATATATAAGTGTTGTTTTACATTATCATATGTGTATTTAATAAACCTCTCAAAAATTTTATCATATTCTAACATATCTATTATACTGACCATCGAATAAATGTAAGCAAAACAGAGTTTTCACATCAAAAAAGCTCATAACACAACTGGATGGAAATAATGCTATATAAACCTAACACACCTTACGTATGAATGTCTAGACATAGACTCTAACATTAACAAAGAAGTTCCCTGCATATCAACGATAAAGTAACTAATGTTATATACACAGAGAAAACAACCTATTCCCACTTACTTGTTTCTCTTACAACAGTGTTAATTTTATGTCAATGCTATCTTATTAAAACTTATGAAAAAATTATCATAACCTAGCCTACCTATTATTATGATCATTGTTGCAAATCTATTTTAAAACGAATAAATAAACTTTTACCTAATAATAAAAATTTAATACTGAAATCTAGATGCCAAAACAAATTTTCAACAAGATATGGCAACATTGTAGATAGTTTATATTTTTAAACAAAATAGAATGTAAAAAATAAAACCTATAAATAATAAAAAGCTTAACAAACAAAATATAATTTTATAAAATAAATAAAGCTTTAAACAAAATATACGCTATCAAAGTGATAGCTATAAACTTTAAACAAAATATAAATATCAAGAAAAAAAGTAAAGTGTGGGTAGTTCTGATCGAAAATGACATTAATAACTAGATAAAATAAATATTGGAAATGGTGAAACCTTATGAAAGAGGAAGATCCTCACATTACTGGAAATATAATGAATTGCGTATACAAAAGAAAATGGAATTTGAATATTAAATGTGAAAATAACAAATATTGGTCTAATAACGATTGAAAACGAATTACGATGCATGACGTTATATAATATAGTTATGTTATCAACAAGTTAAACGTAAGGTTGGTTTAGATAATATATATATATATATATACTTATATACTCTATATATATATATATATATATATATATATATATATATATATATATATATATATATATATATATATATATATATAATATATATATATATATAATATATATATATAATAATATATATATATATATATATATAAAATAATAATAGTAAAATTATCTCTAAAATAGTATTATTGATAATGAAAATACGCGTATTATTGTGTGAACATTATATAACGACAAACTTGCATATGTAAATGAAGTAACAGTATATATATATATATATATATATATATATATATATATATATATATATATATATATATAACATATATATATATACTTTTTATATAATAATAACTATATATATATATATATATATATATATCTTTTTCTATATATATATATATATATATATATATATACAGAACGATTCAAAACCTCTAGCGATGACAAACTCGGAGGGCTGATAGGGCAAACGATAAGGAACATTTATTGTTAAATAACCTATGTGCTGACGCTTCGTTTCCAAGTTACGGACGATTGAAGGTACACTAGTTTATGTTGTGTGACGCCGCATAGGTTTCAGAGCTTGATTTAGTTTTTCAATTTGAATGTGTTTGTGCGTGCGGCCATGTGGCCCGCGCTTAACGCCTTCGGAAACATGGCGTACGCTTTATCTTGCCCAATTCGTGTTCAGTTCAAATTGATGCAGCATCAGTTACGAATGGATCACTACACTCTTCCGGAGTTAACCGGCATGATAATGTGTTACGGTGAGCGAACAGGAAATGGACAGACCATAGCTCCTGGCCAAGATGGTTTCGATCCCGAAATCACCCCACCACACAATGTTACTTCATCAGCTTTTGAGATAAATAAATTTCATTACGACATTGGACTGGAAGATTAGTGGGGTTCATGGTTGCAGAAGGAAGGGTTATGGGAAGGAAGAAGGAGGAGAGAGAAATTGTTCAGCGTGTTATCATTCTGTTACGTGTATTCATCTGTGGTTAGTTTTGTTCGTCTGTGGTTCAGGTCTTGCAAGAGCAAAGCCTCGCTCACGCCACCTATACGAGTTCAAGGACTTGGGTGACGACTTCACTTTAAGTGTGCAGTTTGCTGATGGTTTCTGCATCAGAGCATCGATAACTACTGCCTTTCCTGCATATGTCTTGTTTACCGATGAGGCTAATTACACGTGATGGCTACTTCAACGACGCGTCAAACAACATAGGCAAAATTAACGTAAACATCTGGGGTGGAATTGCTGAGGATTATCTGCGGGGACCTCATCATTCCCTACTGTTTGGGATGGACGCAACACCTACAACTTCTCAGGCTTGCGCCACCCAAGCTCATGGACGACATACCCCGCACGACCGAGAGATAACATGATGGCGCTCATGCCATAACCCACTAAGTAGGTGCATCAAGAGTCTACACACAGAAGCAAATGAATGCAGAGAGAGACCTGTTAGGTGGCTGCAAAGATCGACTGACCTCGCCCTGGATTATTCTTTAGGTGCACTGAAGAGTGTTGGCACATTAACCAATCAACACAGAGAGGGCTAGTTCGCGAATGCTTCACTGCATTTGATCAAATCAGACACAGTGAGGGCATTTTCGGTAGAGTCAAATATAGACAATAATACGTGCAAATGTAATCAGTACAGAGGGCGTTTGCTTTGAACACCTTCTGTAATTTTCCCAATAAAATGATTTCATAACGAGCTATTTGCTCTACAACCTCGCGTCAAAACACATACACGTTGTTTAATAAAATATTCTTTTTGTTACCTCTATCAACTCTCGGAGTACACAGATGTACGCCGCACACATAACATTAGAATACCCAAAATCTCAGGTTACGAAGTAACGAACACGTCAAACAACATCACGTGGTTTACCTTACATCATCCGTAACTTTGAGGAAGAGTCATACAACATAGCTTATTTAACAATAAATGTTCTTATCGTTTGCTCTATCAACCATCCGAGTATCAAGATCATTTTGAATCTATATATATATATATATATATATATATATATATATATATATATATATATATATATATATATATATATATATATATATTATATATATATATATCTCTCTATATATTACTGTAATCACCTTACCGCTCTGGTAGGCCCCCTATTCAAGGAGAGTGTTAAATCTGTAAAAATTCCAGCTAACATAAATTACATGGTGAAACTGGACCATGAGCTTTAAGAGTGAGAATTAAATTGAGTGAAGCCACAGAAGATGGAGAAAAGTCACAGACAGAGGTGTGAAAGAAGGAGCTACACTGTATGAACTAGTCTGGAGTTACTAATATCAGCACAAGGCTATGTGCCAAACACAGCACCTGCTAAGGAGCGTCTTAAGGTGGTGTGCAGTGGAAAGTTCCCTCAGCACTTTTGCTATGGTACCTATAGAAGAGATAAAGCACCAACACTTCTTTTCACAAAGAATCTGGAGTCAGTGGTTTCCAAAGAGCAGGACGGTTATAGTCACACGCCTTTGACTCGACCCTATCAAAAAACCGGGTGAAACCTAAAAGCTGAATGAAACGGTACTTTCATACAAAGGGCGGATGAGGCCTTAATAACTGGGTAACTGTGAAGAGAGGAAAAGTCTTGCAGTCTAAAGAACTCAAGTTTCTTTGAAGGCCACTTATATGGTGCCAACGATGTGGTTTCCAGGAAGCATTTTGTTTATATTAAACCAGGATGTTTATATTGTCCAACGGAAACAGAAGAGCAAATGTCGAAAGAATAGAAAGATTTAAGAGGGTCTTAGAGAGGGACTGTTGAAGTTGAGATTTTTGAAAATTAGATGCTACAAGGTTTAGAGGCCCACCCAGTTATGTGGATAGAAACTGGGTTGGAAAGATTAAGGCGAAGGCAATTCTTTAAGTAAAAGAAGGAGCAATTAAAAATGAGTTGAAATGAAGGTCGGTCATCTAGCATAGAGAATAAGTTGATCTGGGTGAGAAGATCATTATTGAAAAATGCAAAGGTAAAGTAGGAGGCGGGCAGGGCTAGAACTTACTATTGACTAAAAAGGAAGAAGAAGAAGTCGCCCATCAGCAACAGCCGATATTGGCGGCTATTTAAAAGCCTAGACATAAGTAAACCGAGAAGGAGAAGCCAAAGGAGGTGACTTTGAGCAGTGACAGGTGCCATGCACGGTCAAATGCCCCGGATATGTCAAGCGCCACCACGCAAGTCTCCCCGGCGTAGTTCCTAAGGGCGGAAAACCATAAATCAGTAAGATAGGAAAGTATCGTCAGTAGACCTCGAGCGCAGAAAGCCATATTGCGATCGGAAAGAAGTGAATAAGATTCCAGATGATCAGAAGTAGTTCAAGAGAAGGAGTTTCAAAGATTTTAGTTTGAATAGAAGTGAACTATAGGGCGATAGTTAGAAGAAGGATCAGAGGCACCTTTTTGGAATAGGTTGGACATGTGCGTGCACTTTACTTAGGAAGGTGTTAGTGTTGAGGCATGAAGGCCTGCGTTGGGCAAGGGCAGGGGATAGCACGGAAGCACGCTCGCTGAACTCTGAGAGGGGGCTGCCGTCGAGCTCCCCCGCCTTCTAACGTTCAATGAACTGGAGCCCATACTGATCAGATAAGTCTGGTGGCATGGGGACACTGAGAGGAGAGGAGGATTAGGAATATACCAGAATCGTCCAGGGGGTTTGAGTTAGAAATAGAATTGCGAAGATGTGCACTCAGTTGGAATTAGCAGCAGGGCCCAAATATAGGCAGACTGAGGAGAAAGAACAGATTGAGGGTTACCAGAGATGTTTTTGGCAAGAAGGCCAGAAGTTTGTCAGTAGGAGGGAGGAAGAACTTCAGGAAGGTTAGCACACTGTTTGATAAGCCACTTTGCCCAAACAGAAAGAAATATCCCAGTGCTTGTTCTTGAGAGATGAAAATTCGCAGAGTGGTAGGAGAACGAATTTTTCCATTCTAGTACTAATGTCTAGCCTGAATGGATCAGAGCAAGCACAGTGAACCATGGATTACTAGGGAAAGATTTAGTCGAAGGAAAGGAATGAACCTGCATCCAGTAGTATTATGCGACCACCTTATTGGCGGGAAGTGAAGCGTCATAGAAGACAAAAACAAGGTCGTAGTATAGATTTAAAAGCATTGAAACAACTTACCAAGACCTTTGATAAGCCCGATCAAAGTGCCAGAAAAAACACGTAGGGCAGATTCGAAAACTGTTGGAAAGTATTAAAGTTAAGAGATATAAGGTTGTGGTCAGATTTACCGATAGGAGCGAAAGTGGTGTATCATCAACCATTGAGAACCGTCTTTATTCACTGACACATAGTATGAAACTCTTTCTGCATCTACCTCTTTACCTGATGTTTGATCGCCGTTCTTAACCCGGGATTGGCTGCATTGAATCATCAGCACCTCGTATTGCAATGACGTCATTCATTATGAAGAGCAGATATTAGAGACCAGTTGTTGGAAAGAGTAAATGTGATATAACGTGTGGTGAGTGAGGATGTTCCGTCATGCAAAATAAATATAATAGTTTACATACAGCATACAAGCAAACACGAGTCACTCGTTGAAATGAAAGCCTGAACTCGTTAGAGTCAAAACAGCCATGTGTTCAGTAAGAA
>JABUQX010142443.1:7500-15000 GCA_015478945.1 Trachelipus rathkii
ACTATATATATATATATATCTTAACAACCTTGCTTGATATATATATATATATATATATAGGACATTTATAAGATGTTGACTCCGTTAATATTAGGTTAGGTTAATTTAGGTTAAGTTTGGTTAGGTTAGGTTAGGTTAGGTTAGGTTGAGTTAGGTTAGGTTAGGTTAGGTTAAGATTACCCAAAACGTTAATGTATTTACCTAAGGTATTAAAATAACGATACGTGAGTATTGATTTTCGTTCCTGGAGTCAACTGCTTATAAATAGCCATATATATATATATATATATATATATATATATATATATATATATATATATATATATATATATATATATATATATATATATATATATATATATATATATATATATATATATATATATATATATAGGCTATATATATATAAATAAATATGGTTTGTAGCGGTAGGTGAAGTCCAGCGGAATACTTGTAAAGATAGAACAGCGTTCAAAACTAAAAAGCTGATCGGAGAAACCCAGAAACTGAAAGAGTTTAATTAGCAGTTTAAAAAAGATTAAGAAAAGATTAAAAAAAAGATTAAGGATATTTGGATCATCTCTAAGCCGATTAGGAATGAGGATATTTAGCTGCATCCTCTGTTCAAGGCTATTCTGAATAATGAAATGGGAGGATAGTTCATCAACTGTAAATCGAGAAGCAGAAGAAAGTCATTGAAATTAATTAAAATGATGATTTCTGAAAAAGAAAAAAAAGTAGAGAACGTGTTCTGATTTTGAGTTTAAATAGTCGAAAAATTTAGGATAATCAATAGATTTGGGTGATAAATAAATCGAACAAATAAATTTAGTGACATTGGCAAGAGTGCCTAAGCCCCAAGGTGGAAAATTCGTGAGAATCCAAATAACAAACATGAGAACATACAACGACGTTGGGCACTTTTGAACAACATCCGTTATTGGTTGAAAATTTAGAATAGAGACAAATAAGAGAAATCACATTAGGGTTTAGCGTTGGAGATCTTAAACCCTGAGTTTCGGTCAACAACGAGAGGAGTGGTCTAGAGGAGGATTGGTGGTGTTCAATAAAATGGCAATTAAAATTGAGAATTAATTGCAGCACTCCCTCCACATCACTATAGTGATGATGTGGGAGGAGTGGAAGAGTTACCTTGTTTGGGCGCCACACGCACACGCACGCACACGCACACGCACACGCACACGCACACGCACACGCACACGCACACACCAAGCATCTTCGAGGAGGTTCATGTTTCGACATTTTTTTAAATTAGTTAAAATAAAATGTTCGAATATGTGCTTGTAAGCCTTTGGGGGCATTTTTGAAGAAAGGGGGGGGGGCGGTAGAAGTGTCCACTAAACATGCCAACTGAGCACCCCATTATTTGGTCAATAGTGTGTTAGAGATAGGTAAAGTGCGAAAAGGACGAACCATTATAAAGAGCTGGTAAAGGGCAAAAGAATCTTCCAACCCATCCTAACTTTGAACGGCGCCTACATCAACTTCCTATATAACAGTAATATAGTAATTGCTTTATGTAGTGATACTTTGTATGTATTTTTATCCAAAGAAATAAATGTTTCTCTTTTATTAAATGATATTCTCATGATATTTGAGGACATAAAAAATTCAGTTTTTTTTTTTTTTTTTTTGCAGAATGTTTAAATACTAAGTTTTAATTAATTATTTTTGCTTGGAAAAAATAATAGTAAGAGTTTGTTCTGCATTTAATTATTAATTTTTGTTTCCTTTTATGTAACTCTGCTTAACTGTTTCAACAGATTAATTTGCTAAATTGATCATAATTATGTTCAGTGTGTTAATATGATTCGATTTACTGGAATTCCAATATATATATATATATATATATATATATATATATATATATATGTATATATGTGTAGGTATATATATATATATATATATATATATATATATATTTATATATATATATATATATATACATATCTAACTATATATAAATATAAATATATATATATATATTTATATTTTTATATATTTTTATATTTTTATATATATATATATATATATATATATATATATATATATATATATATATATATATATATATATATATATATATATATATATATATATATATATATTTGCATATGTGTGCATGTGTAGGTGTGTGTAAGTGTATGTGTTTGTTTACTTAATCCTAATGCTATAAATAGCAACTACAAAAGAAAACATCCAAAATTCCACAAGAATGTTCTAAAGGTTTTGAGAAAAAAAAAAATAAAATAGTGAGAAATTTTCTTTTCACTACGGAAACTACTTATAGAAAAATAAATGATATTTCCTTATAATGAAATTCGCATTTCCCCATTTAAATAAACTTAATCTATTCACGATATTTGAATACGAATTGAAAAGTCTTTCGTGCCTTGATCTTTTCAATAATTTCTAATTTGACATTAATAGGAAAGAGAAATTATAAATTCTGTGGATTTGAATTTCCGGTTCTCCAAAGCTATTAGATTGACAACTATGACAAACTATATTGAAATACTTCCCAACACGCTCGCTCAAACACACAAACACATACACATACACATAAACATATATATATATATATATATATATATATATATATATATATATATATATATACAAACACATATATAAATATATATATATATATATATATATATATATATATATATAACTCTATATATATATATATATATATATATATATATATATATATATATATATATATATATATATATATATATATATATATATATATATATATATATATATATATATATATATATATATATATATATACATATATATATATATATATATATATATATATATATATATATATATATATATATATATATAATAATAATTATAATAATATATATATATATCTATATATATATATATATTTATATATATATATATATTTAGGTATATATATATATATATATATATATATATATATATATATATATATATATATATATATATATATATATATATATATATATATATATATATATATATATATATATATATATATATATATATATATATATATATATATATATATATATATATTTATTTATTTATATATACTATTTTTCAATTTTTGGAATTATTTAATTCTTTGAAAAAATCAGTATACCATCCAATCTATAAGTGATATCGAACGTGCGACAATCATCCTCAAAGTTAGCTCAAGTAAAATGAGATATTAACTTCCGATATATGTGTGATTTTTTAGATCTCTGCCTCCCTTCTACGTATATTTAATGTTAATTTTAAAATTGTTAAATTATATTGCCTCCGTTTAACCAGAATTTAACCACTATGAGTATCTCTCTCTAAGCAACTGGTACTCTCGCAAATAGAATTCCTCCTCCCAAAAGGAGAAGTTTTGAAATCAGCTTACGTTTATTTTCGTTTGTTTATGTTAAGAAATTTTTTTGACATTATTAAAAAAATTTCAAATCTCCCTTGTAACTTGAAATGAATTCGAACAATTTTTTCAGTTTTATTCAAATATAATCACTATTACTTTTTTGCGAATATGTAATCGAAGAACGGTGAGCAAAAGGCGTCCTCTCACTAGGCTAACCCTCGGCGCTGTGCAATTAAATAAGAAGTACTGCCTCCCCTAAAAGCCGCCATATATATATATATATATATATATATATATATATATATATATATATATATATATATATATATATATATATATATATATATATATATATATATATATATATATAAATAGATATATATATATATATATATATATATATATATATATATATATAATATATATATATATATATATATATATATATATATATATATATATATATATTTACTATATATCTATATGTGTATATCCTAGAAAAAAAAAAAAAAACACTCCATATAATCATAATATATCATATATATATATATATATATATATATATATATAGGTATCGGAATTATAAGGTGAGTGAAGGACTAGTTAGACAACTAGAAAGGTTGTTGGAGAGAGTCAGCGAGATCGTGGTAATTGAAAAAGAAAAAAACTTTACTCTCTCTCTCTCTCTCTCTCTCTCTCTCTCTCTCTCTCTCTCTCTCTCTCTCTCTCTCTCTCTCTCTCTCTCTCCCAAGAAGTGAAGCTGCCCCAGAAATGCAATGATGTTCTATGCAAGGGGCGAAAGACACCCTTATAAAGAGTAAGCATCTGAAGGGTTGTGAAGAAATTTTCAAGTCGACAGAAAACCCAAACTAAGATGCTTGTTTGGTTAAATAGATAACGTTATCCTTCCAGGAAAAAATCACGGTAAAAAGAAACACCAAGAATATAAAAAACAGACGAATGTTTGAGATGTGCGTTTTCGAAGATATTGTGGTGGTTGTGTGGAATATTATTATTGAGTGGAAAGATAAAGAAGTTGAGTTTTTGAGGTTCTGAAGATAACCATTTCTCCTTTGCCTTTATTTAGAAATTAGAACAAGATAAGAGGTTACTTGCTCAAACGCCACACTCCTAGCATCAGTAAGTTATAGTAAGATGGCTGGGACTTGTTTAAAATAAAAGGAACAATGAAATGAGGAGTCATCGACCTAAGAGTGGATAGACAAAGTGACAGAAAGATCATTAATGAAAAGAAAAAGAGTTGGAGATAGAACAGAACTATGAGCATCACTTCTATTAATAGATGCGAAGAGTAAACGGTGGCCGTAGGCAACAGTTATCATCGAAAGATCGTAAAGGAAATAAGTGAGAAGGTACAAAAAGAGAATAAATACCAAAAGAAACAGAGAAAGATTCAAGGTCCAAACGAAAGCTTCGATTTATCTATCTCCACAGCAAAATATTCACTGAATTGTCGAATAACAGAGAATCAAGATGATAAAGCAATAAGAGGATAGTTAGAGGGTTAAGGGTGGTCGACATTTTTCAGCACGGGTTTAATGAGTGTACATTTCCATCAAGAAGGAAAGGTTTAAGTTGATAGACTAAGACAGAACGGTTTACCAGGGCAGGGCATAAGATCAGAGGCACAAGTTTTGGGAAAACAGAAGGGATACCTTCAGGACCGTACGCATCTTCAGCAATAAATCAAAAAGTGCAGAAATTACATCATTATAAGAATTTACAATCCTAGCTATAAATGAGTTGGGGGTATCTGGAAAAGAAAGAATAGCTTGGGAGTCACCCAAAGTGGAATTAGAGGGAAAGGATTAAGCAAAAAGAGTCCACCTTCAGCAGAGAGTAAAACAATAGTGCTGCCGTCAGGAGAAACAAAAGAATGAAAAGAAGCAAATATAAGTTCATTTATATTGCATAATGATAGGAGAATAGTAAGGAAGAGGAACGAGAAAGATTGTTGTATTTTCTACTTATAAAATAGGTTTTAGTGACTGGAAATATCTTTCGCTCGATTTCGGGATGAAATGTAAGAATCATCTCTTCTGATGTTTAAAAATGATGGCAATATATATATATATATATATATATATATATATATATATATATATATATATATATATATATATATATATATATATATATATATATATATAATATTTATATATATACTATATATATATATAAAAAGTATATAGACTTAAGACGTCAACTGTAATAATAGATAGTAATGCCTTAATTAAAATATTATTTGTGAAATCCTTATATAAATAGAAGAAAATCAATACTCTTTTAATAAGAGGTTGTAAGTTTAATATCAAATATTTAAAGAATATTTAATCTTAAATATTAAATATTTAACCTCTTATTAAAAGAGTATTGATTTTCTTCTATTTATATAAGGATTTCACAAATAATATTTTAATTAAGGCATTACTATATATATATATAAAAATTTTTATTTTTTATTTTTGGGGGGTTCATGTACAGGACCCACTATAGCACACATAAGGAAGTGGCCACACTGGGTTGTTTAATATAATCAACTCCATGGGTGGGTCCTGGCTCATACATATTTTGAATGTCAGTAAAAGAAAATTTGGATGGCGAAATGAATATTCAGTCAAAAATAAATAAAGCTAAATAAAAGATGTCTTTACATTATAAATATTCCTAATATTACATTAAAAAATTAAATGTTGTGAAGAATATTCAGTCCTTGAAGATAAGAGAAAAAAAAGAGTAACTATTTAGGTTGGAGGATTCTGGTAAGATGGGGGGATAACATTTTAGTAGGTGTTATGGACCATAGAGTAGGAAAATGACGATGGCAAATGGGACCCAGATGAGGATAATCAATGAAGATATGGTGAATAGATTGCGGGGTATGGCGACTGAAAAATATGCAGATGGGAGGAGGATCCCGTGACATGTAGTGGCTGTGAGTGATATTGGTTTGGCCAATACGGAGGCGTGCAAGTATCACCTAGTGCAAACTTTCGTAGGTGAGAGGAAGACCACTCACCATTGTTCGGCTTTATATTTCTAAGTTTCTCCCCTCGCTGATCACTCGCCCAGCACTCTTGCCAGTAAGACCGGAAGCCTTGTCGGAGAGCAGGATAATAATCAGTTGATGGGAGGCGACCATGTCGAATGGCATCCGGGAGGTACCTAGAGCAGCTCCGGAAAGAGGAGGCGGCCATTCTGGCCTATCTGTCAGTTATTTCGTTGCCAGTTATCCCTGCGTGAGAGGGGGCCAACATAGTTGTAATTTATTTCTTGCGAGAGTGGAGCAGCCGAAGAAATTGTCGTACAGAGATACCATTGTGTTTTTAGACTAAGGGGCTTTAAGCGCTTGGAGGGCGCTGAACAAATGTGAATAAATGACATAAGAGCGGTCTTGCTTAAGGAACATATTTTGAGAGAGGGCAATCATTATAGCCATCAATTATGCCGTTAAAATTCAAGCATGATGGGGAAGGGTATGGGGAAATGTTTAGGTCAGGAAAGACAGCAGACTCACCCACATTGTCCCTTGTTTTAGAGCCATTAGTAAATCCATGGAGTAAATCCATCGTGAACTACTGAATGAGACAAAAATGATGCCTTTAACAAGGCAGTGGGGTGGCTAGATTTGGAGAGAGAGAGAGAGAGAGAGAGAGAGAGAGAGAGAGAGAGAGAGAGAGAGAGAGAGAGAGAGAGAGAGAGAGAGAGAGAGAGAGAGAGAGAGAGAGAGAGAGATAGAAGTGTAGGAGGGAAGAAGAGAAAGAGAGAGAGAGAGAGAGAGAGAGAGAGAGAGAGAGAGAGAGAGAGAGAGAGAGAGAGAGAGAGCAGGAGCAGACAGATGGTGGGAGCAGTGAATAGCCAATGTGTGTACCCTTCATTATAAGAAAACGGCAGCACCTTTTGCAAAGGGATGTTGAGGAAATTAAGAATGTTATAATTTGTGTTTGCAAATGGCCAGTAAAAAGGATTCTTAGATATCTCTCGCAGAATCGATGTCAGAGCAGATAGTATTGGGGTTTGAAAGCGAAGATAACTTCTGCACAAGGTGTATTCCCTTCGAAGAGAGAGTGGAAAAA
>JABUQX010142443.1:27500-32500 GCA_015478945.1 Trachelipus rathkii
ATGTATATATATATATATATATTATTATGTTTTTATATATATATATACATATATATATATATTATAAGGTTTTAAAAGGTGATATATAAGTATAATTGTGAATGGCTAAGGTTGGTTAAGTTGTTGTTAAGTTGCTATATATATGTATATATATACATTACAAGGCAAGCGTTGGTTGGTTGTTGAGCAGCAGCAGTTGGGAGGTTGCATATGGCTATTAGCGGGCGTTGCTGTTGTTGTTAGCGTTGGGCTGTTGCTACATATATATTATTATAGCATATTATTATTATACATATATAGTTATTATTATATATATATATACATATATATATATATATATGAGCAGTTATATATATTGAGTTAGTTATATATATATATATATTTATATATATATATATATATATATATATATATATATATATATATATATATATTGACTTTAGTCATTATAGAGCCGTAAGAAAACTTCATTTTGTGTGACACATATAAAATCGATTATCTGTTTAAAACGTTACTTCGCCCCTCTCACTCTCTCCCTATGAAATACGTATCATAAATCACCTTCTTTAATTTTTTTTCATTTGCTTAGCAAACAATCTTTGTTTCGCGATATCTCACAATTGATAAATACCATCTTAAAGTAAATATCCCATGATACAATCTACAGACTGAAAAATCCCATGATACAATTTGTTATCAGGATAATGTTGACAATTATTGATCCATGTAAATCACAACTTCAGGACATCAAGATGTACACTATTTCCCTATTCGCTAAAAGCATATCTAGCTTTTTCCTCAAACAACGCATATCACCCATCTTTGATTAGAGCTCAGAGGATGACCTTATTCGAAATATATATCTTAGGATTTTCTTTCATTCTTTTTATATATTTGAAGCTGTAAGGAGGTAAACTTTAGTCATATACATAACAAGTTATTTTAAGTCTTTTAAAGCACTGATTGCTTGATATTAAATTATTTGTTCCATGAGGAAAATCTGAGATTGTCTAACTAGACCTAAAAGAAAATGCCTGAAGTGTAATATTTTTTATTATTATTATTTTATTATTATTATTATTGTAGTGCTGTAGACTTTAATTTTATTATTATCTTTATGATTTAAAAATTTTAAATGATCGTTTCTTCGGACTTTATTGTTATTATTGTCGATATAACCGTTTCATTATTTTTATAAATTTTTGTTTGCTCGTCATAAATACCAGTTTATATCTACTTCCTATTTGTAAATGTTATAAAACCTAATCAATTACTCAGAGACCTTTAATTAATAAAGAAATAAATTTTGACAAGTATTATATATATATATATATATATATATATATATATATATACACAAAGTTATTATATATATATATATATATATATATATATTATATATATATACGGTATAAATTTTATTTCTTGTAAAAATATTTTTTACATTTATTTTAGTTAGGTTCCTGATTTCGGAGTATAATAAACGTTATTGCAAACCTTCATAAATATATATATATATATATATATATATATATATATATATATATATATATATATATATATATATATATATATATATATATATATATATATATATATATATATATATATATATATATATATAGAGAGAGAGAGAGAGAGAGAGAGAGAAAGTAATAGAATTGGAAACTTACTTTACATTTTGGTTATTTATTAAATTTTTTTAGAGTATTAATTAATCTAAGCTGATAAAAGTCGTGCAATTCAATTTTTAAGTGAAATTTGCGATTTAAATTTCAAAGAAATTTTTAAAAAATTCAATTGCTAATATGTCATTAATTTATCGGACATGAATTTCATCTTTATATATGAAGCAAAATCGTTGGAGTGAAATTTTGGTATTGAAAAATGATTCTGTCAATTGACTTAAAGAATATTAAAAAAAACATATAAACGATTATTAACATTGAAAAGATTCTTTGTAATTTTTTATATTAATCGTTTTAAATAATGACTTTCAAAATTTCTCAAGTGGTAAACGAGTAAGATTATAAATTTGAATGTTCGTATGAGGTATTACACAATTTTCAATAAAACATTAAAATATCCAATACAGTTTTATATAATAATAATTAAAGTAAAATTACAATTAAAAACGCTTTGTATGTTATAGTGAATTTAGGAATGGGTTTGAACTTAGGAACATGTTCCTGAGATCCTTTGTGGAATTTTAATATATTTAATTCTGTTCTTGAGTTCTTGGGTTATTTTGCCAAATTAAGTTCTTAGTAATTTTTATCTGATTTTTTTCTAATTAAGTTTCAAACATTATTTTATACCATATTAATAGCTATCTATATATGTATGATTGATTTATATATATATATATATATATATATATATATATATATATATAGTAGTATAGTATATATATATATATATATATATATATATATATATATATATATATATATATATAAGGGCTGGCCGAACACCTGAATTTTCCTGACCGCACCGCACCGCACCGCACCGCACCGCCTCTGCCTTTTTTTCAGAGTGCTCACCGCATACACGCATTAGTGAGCCCAAAAAATATTAAAAAGTCAGCATATATATTTATATATATATATATATATATATATATATATATATATATATATATATATATATATATATATATATATACATACATCCATGCTACTCTCAGAGAACTTTGAATAAAATATATATCTGGAAGACCTTACTGGAAAGGGAGGATATAGTGAAGTATATAAAGGAATAAGGTGTGGAAAAATTGTTAAAATAATTTCATCTAAAGATAGGGACTCTTGGTCCACAGAAACTAAAATATACAGTATCCTTCTGAAGCATAGCAATATCCTTTGCTGCTAAGGTTCAGATGAAACTTATCGAGTGCCATCGACTGAATTATCTGTATGGTTCTTTGAGTAGTTATCTAAGAACTCACATTTTCGACTATACAGATTTATTTAATATATGTGTCTCCATTGCAAGCGGACTTTCCACCCTTACACAGAAATTATTTGAACGCAAGGAAAACCTGCCATCGCTTACCGAGATCCAAATAGTAACATTGTTTTCGTCAAAAATGATGGTATATGCTACATTTGTAACTTTGGACTGTCTGTGGTTCACACTTCTGGAACTAAAGAAATTGATTTGTGAAACTGCGGTAGAGCTGGAACTCTTCGTTATGCGAGTCCAGAAATGTTTTATGAATCAATCGATATGGATAATTTTGAATTGTTCCGGAAGGCTGATGTGTATTCCTTGGCAATTGTAATGTGGGAAGTATACCTGCGGTGCTTATGCAATGGAATGGAATATTCTCGTCCTTATGAGAATATTTTCAAATCAGAACCTTCGTGTGACGAAGTAAGGAGATGTGCTTCTCTTCAAGATGGACGCCCTTCTACACCTAATCGGTTAGTGAATGATAAGGTTTTGCATGCACTAAAGAAATACCTCAACGAATGTTGGTATCAAAATCCAGATGTTCATTTATCGACACTCCTGGTTTCGAATAAAGAAAAATCTCAAAATTACCTTTGATACTTTAAACCACATTTAATCAATACTATGCAAATAGTTTGTTATTTATATATATATATATATATATATATATATATATATATATATATATATATATATATATATATATATATATATATATATATAGTATATATATATATATATATATATATATATATAGGGAGAGGGAAGTAGCGCTCCAGAGGCGATGAGATTACTTCCTATTATGCATGTGGAGTGTTAGGGACGGTAAATCCCAAGACACTCCAGTGATCGTTGTTCGGCCCCCTTACGCTCATATACACATTCTTCTTACACTAGAGTAGGTTCTCCGTTATCACAAACACACACGCACACACATACACATACACACACGCCTTTAAGTACTACTACTGACAACATTTTTATATATATATATATCAATGTGTGGTGGAAAAAGAATTTCCACATGCAGAGTACTTTCTGTCTGTCGTAGCAGGTGACTATAAGACAGTGGATGGTGGTCTGGGATCCACCATTACTGAAGGAATACTTATACATGCCTCGGACATGGTCACGATTGCCGTTATTGACCTTGTATTTTTCGATCAAACTGCTCGAAACATCTTGGTGCATGGGATGCTAGAGATATAAATGGCGAATAGAAGAGGAGAGAGGTGATGGATGTATTTAGAAAGGGTAAATTTGATTTGCTTGCCGTGACTAGATCAAAGATGAAAGGAATTGGTAAAGACGAGTGGTGTGGGGTGGGGAGTTCTCAGTGTAAAAACATTTTAGAAGGTGAATAATTGAAACCAGTATCTGAGTTTACATATTTATGCTATATGCTGGATGAAAAGGGAACCGATTATGCTGAGTGTAGTAGGAAAGTTGTGAATGGTAGGAAGGTGGCTGGTAAAATTAAATATTTGGTGAATGCAAAGGGACTAAGTCTTGTATGCGCTATGGTTCTACATTGGGGCATGTTACAGGTGTTAATGTGTAGTTATAATACTATGATGTGGAATAAGAGGTATAGATCTAACTTGCAATCTGCTTAGACCAATAATCTTAGGGGCGTGTTAGGTGTGAGAAGAATTGAAAAATGAGGAATGAACGTGTTTGGGAGTTGTGCGGTGTGAAGAAGACTGTGAATCAGAGAAAATGAGAAAGTATTAAAATAGTTTGGTCATATGGAAAAGATGGATGATAGTAGGTTGGTTAAGCGAATGTATAGTGGTGAGTGTGCTTGGAATCGACCTGCTGAGAGATCGAAGAAAAAGTGGATTAACTCAGTAAAGGAGTGTCTGAAGGAAAAGAATGTGAGTTTCGCAGAGGCGAGAAGAAAAGTGCATTATAGGAGTGAATGGTGGTGTTTTGTGAGGGGGGCGTGGCTATGGGCCTGGCCCAGAGGATAAACCCTTACACTGGCCAGATTCCATAGTGAGGGTCTGTCGCAGTGTTGTGAAACCCTAGGGTTGATTTTTGGC
>JABUQX010142445.1:5000-7500 GCA_015478945.1 Trachelipus rathkii
ATTATATATATATACTTTTGGCTGGTTAGTCAACGAGCCCCCTAAAATGGAGTATTAACCCTTTTTAGGGGGCTCGAGCCGATGGGGGACGGAGGTGGGGACGTTTCATACCCCGGAGGGGATGGTCGGAGGAACCCCCGCGACACCCAAAGACCAAAGGGCGGGGGTTCCGGAGACCATCCCCGGAGGGGGGGATTAGTCCCCCCCATAGTCCACCTAGAGGCCGAGAGACCCCGACTCCTGACATCAGGGCGGACTCCCGTGGGTATTCGTTAGTGATATACCCCCAAAAATAAATCCCAAAATGAGTACTTTTGGGACATACATTTATTCGCAACAATCTATTCGCACTCTATAAATCTCAAAACCATTTGGGACATTTGATTTTCTATATATATATATATATATATATATATATATATGGCTTATTTCTATATATATATATATATATATAACTACTCATATATATATATATATATATATGCCATATATCAGAATCGATATATCGATATTTATCGATATATCGAATATCAAAGGTCAGACGAAATGTTTACAGCTTTACCTATATTATATATATATATATATATATATATATATATATATATATATATATATATATATATATATATATATATATATATATATATATATATATATATATATATATATATATATACACGAGGCGTCTTCGGAAAGTAGGTACCATTTTGAAAAAAAAACAGTAAAACAATTTTTTTTCAAACCATTTTTACTTTTACATGAAAGAGCATACCTTAAACTATTTTTCTACATAGTTTCCGAAAACGTTCAAACACTTGCCGTATCGAGTGACTAGCTTTTCTATACCTTCATAGAAACTTCCCGCCACTGATGATAGCCACGACTCCACAGCATTTTTCACCTCATCGTCAGATTCAAAGCGCTTGCCGCCTAGCTCTCGCTTCAAGTGCAGGAACAAGTGGTAGTCGGACGGTGCCAAGTCCGGGCTGTACGGTGGGTGATCGAACTGCTTCCAACGAAACTGTCCAATCACCGTTAGAGTTGTCATGGAGCAACAATTCCTTTACTGATCATTCCTCTCCGTTTGTTTTTAATGGCACGCCGTAGTTTTCTTAAAGTCTCACAATAATGTGCCACATTAATGGTTTCACCTCTGGGAAGAAAGTCAGTAAGCAAAACCCCTTTCCTATCCCAGAACACAGTGCACATGTTTTTTTGGGCTAACATTGTCGTTTTGAACTTTTGTTTTTTCGGAGATTTAGTGTCTCCACTACATTAATTGCTGTTTGGATTCTGGTGTGAAATGACGAGCCCAAGTTTCATCACCAGTCACAATTTAGTTTAAAAGTCCTCTCCCTCTTCACTGTACCGTGTGATAAATGTCAAAGCACTGTCAAGTCGCTTGGTTTTGTGAACATCAGTGAGCATTTTTGGAACCTATCGGGAACACAACTTGCGATAACGTAAGCGGTCTCTAACAATCTCGTACAAAACAGTTCGTGAAATATGCGGAAATTCGTTTGAAAGCGTTGTCATAGTGAAACGTCTGTTCTCATGGATATTTTTATCAACTTTCCTTACCAAATCATCATTGACAACAGAAGGTCGACCACTTCGATCCTCATCGTGAACATTTGTTCGACTTTCATAAATATTCTAATCCACTTTCACACCATTCCATCATTCATTGCTTCTTCACCGTACACATCTTTAACTTGACGATAAATTTCGGCTGGTTTCACATTCCTTGCGTTCAAAAATCTAATTAAAGCACGAATCTCACAGTCAGCGGGATCAGTTATTGTCTTAAACATTCTAAATGTACACATCAAACTAAAAACACAACGTAGAACAACTCAAATGGCATCAGATGAGAGCCGGTGAATAAGGAAGACCTTCGCGCATGGGCGGAACGCCGACTGCAGCGCTGCGGTGGCGCTAGAATGAAACTGTACTTATATATATATATATATATATATATATATATATATATATATATATATATATATATATATATATATATATATATATATATATATATATATATATATATATATATATATATATATATAACACTATATATATATATATATAGAGAGAGAGAGAGAAGAGAGATATTGAGAGAGAGAGAGAGAGAGAGAGAGAGAGAGAGAGAGAGAGAGAGAGAGAGAGAGAGAGAGAGAGAGAGAGAGAGAGAGAGAGAGAGAGAGAGAGTTTCCACATATGAAAAAAAATTTTTTTAAAAAAACCTGCCTACATAGTTAAAGTTGTCGAATGTTTAGAAAATTTATGGCAATATAAAATTTAATATATCTTAAATAAGTTCTAGGATAGTGAATTTTATAAATTCATCATATAACAGCTACGCATAAATAAAGCAATATTGAAATTCTTTAAGATCAAATTTCACAAAACAAATTTATTACCTCCTAGTTTCTTCGAAACACAAATTGAAAATAATGGCACCTGTAAAAACCATTGGAGAAATTCCCCACAAATT
>JABUQX010142445.1:12500-17413 GCA_015478945.1 Trachelipus rathkii
CGTAACCTCATCGTTAAAGAGATTACATGACCCTGCATACCCATGCGGGGGGGATGCTGAACCCTCAAATATTGGAATATTGACGTAGAAAGCTGAAACTCGGTATACAATCTTCATATAAGGTATCTTTATTGTAGATGAGGTTACATGACCGTGCATCCCCAGGGGGGATACTAGCCCCCAAGCATTGAATATTGACGTAGAAGGCTGAAACTTGGTATACACTCCTCATATAAGGTATCCACGCTATAGAAGAGATAAAATGACCATGAGCCCCCCATGGGGGATTCCGCCCCCCATGGGGGATTCCGCCCCCCAAACCTAGAATATCGACGTAGAACGATGAAACTCGGTATATACCCTTCATATAAGATACCCATATCGTATATGGGTTAATTAATCGTACACACCCCAAAGGCAGTCTCCGGCCCCCAAACCTGAAATATTGACATAGAACGTCGAAACTTGGTATACATCTTTCTTATGATGTTTTCTCGATACAGAAAAGAAAAAATAAAAAAAAAAAAAAAAATTAAAAATAAATTAAAAATTTTTTTTAAAAAAATTAAAAAAATTTTTTTTTAAATTTAAAAAATTATAAAAATTAAAAAATAAAAAAAATTAGAAAAAATTAAAAAAAAAATTAGAAAAATTTAAAATTTAAATTTTTTTTTTAAATTAAACATTTTTTTTATTTTTTTAAGTTTATAACTTAAAAAAATACGTTTTTATATAAATCAAACCAGCCTCCAGAGCCTCCAGAGCATCCAGAGCCCCCCAGAGCCTCCAGAGTCTCCAGAGCCTCCAGAGCCTCCAGAGCCTCCAGAGCCTCCAGATTGATCTATTGATTCATGTCCTATTTTGTATAACATAACACAAAACATTCATTTATTTTTGTTTTATAAGCTTTAAAACAGTTTGTTTTTACTAAAATTTTACGCTTTTCATATTTATAACTTAAGAAATTTATGTTTTTACATACCCTAAACTTGTAAATCAGTAAATCAAACCCCCCACAACTCCCCCCTCCCTACCCCAACCCTGGATATTTTTACATTAGCATAGTAATATCTAACAAAATTTTATCATAACCTTGTCTAATTGTCATACTGATCAATAAATATATACTAACGTAACAAAGTCACATCAATAATAAAGCAAAAATAGCATCAATTGAACTACGAATATAAATGCACAATAGCAAAACCTAAATATAAATTTTAGCTCGAATAAAACTGCTAATAATAATAAAGTTCCATACTTCTAACAACAGTAAAGCAACTAACAATGCATACAGGAACAGGCGCGAAACTGATGTAGTAAATATTCATTTAACAAATCAGTACTGCACCACCATTATTCACTGCATTTTTTTTTTTCAAATTTTTATTTATTTTTAAAATTTTTGTTTTTAAAAATTTTATTTATTTTTAATTTCATTTCTTTAAAACTTTTTGTTTTTAAAAAACTTTTATTTAAAACTTTTTGTTTTTAAAAAACTTTTATTTAAAACTTTTTTTTTAAAAAACTTTTATTTATTTTTAATTTATTTCTTAAAACTTTTTTTTTTTTAAAAAAATTAATTTAATTTTATTTCTTTAAAACTTTTTGTTCTTAACTAGTGGCACTTATTCTTTTTTATATGATAATGTAAAATTTGGCACATTTTTTACATAACACCTAAAACAGTAAATCAGTAAATCAAACCACCCACCCCATCATCCCCAACCCATCCATGATCTATAGATCTATTGATCTATTAGGATAACAGCTGACATAACAAAGTTTTACCCATGTTAAAGTTAAACTACGAGCATAACATACTTAACACACACAACAGCCGTACGAATAAACAGCCATCACTAGCATCTTAACCAATAAAGCTCACATGGCGGGAAGTAAAACAAGTTTTCATTTTTATAACATATATTTCAATGAAAAGAGCATTAAATAAATACATAAAAACATACGTTTTATTTTAAACATATTAATTCATCTATTCAAGGGACAGAGGTTTCTGCATAAATTGAGCAAGTTCTATATATTTCTCCAGAGATTCAACACCCTTTGAAAGGATGTAAGTATAAATACCGCTTACAGCACTAATCCATTCTTCGGCATACACAGGTTCATTAGCACGCATTCTCTCGTTCCAGAGAGAAGTAAACGTATCCAGGCTGATAGTTGTTAATGCACACCTGTATATCGCATTATACGGTAAACCGTATGTTTCGGTGTATACATTGTAGATTATCTCGTGCGCTATATGAATTAAGTCCTCGAGTATGTCGACCTCTTTAAGATGAGACGTTAATTCGTTTTTCATTTTAACCAAAGCTGTAATATTTTCAGATGAACGAACAGTGAAACCTATACACGTACGTGCGAATGTGACATCATCGTTGGGTTTCCAATAGTTGCGTACATCAATACTTTTAACATTATCAGATACGGTGAAAACAACCTCTATTCTATTATAACCTCTCACATTGTCACCTCTGATAGATATTTCCCCAGAATGCGATCCATCAGATGACACATACTTAGCATTTACCCAAGGTTCTATGGTATCGATAATCTTGAGGAATTCGTCAATCGAAATGAATAAAGGTCTATTATTTGCACCTCCGAATGGAATACAGGTAATATATCGCTCTCCATTCATTTTACGAAAAAATATAAATGACACATCGCTGGGTATTACGAAGGTCCTCGTAAAGATATCACTAACGTGCTTAGGAGCAGAATGAGACGTCATCATACCTGCACAGCGAAAAATGTCTTACTGACGAAAATAGTGTGTATAAACAGACTCAAAAGGTAATGAGATTCTTTCTTTCGACCAATCAGAAGAAAGTAAACAAGTATACGACGGACGAACGAACCATATTGGTTCAAATAATACCATGTACAAGCGCTATACCCTAATCGTTTTCGTTCAGTATGATTTTCATGATCACCGACCCTCGAATATTGCCAACGTAACAAATTCTTCACATCAATAAAGCTAATATATCATAACCTGAACCCTAGAAATAAAATGTACAACGACAAAATCTAACATATCTTAACCACGAATAAACAGATAAATATTGCCCAAAGTTCCACACTCTAACAACAGTGAACGAACATGTAAACTGCTACTGTAAGTGCTTACACGGGTATGGTGTCATACAATCTTTAAAGAGAAACATTGTAATATTACAATAAGTATAGCTGTAGTAATTAATAGAAATTTACTTGCCACTTCAATCGAATTATCACTGCCCAATGAATATATGCTATCGCAACATTGTTTTCACATCACAAAGCCAACATATATAACCTGAAATCTAAAAACATAATGTACACCCAATAAACCTAACACATCTAAACACGAATAAACAGGCTAACATTAACAAAGTTTCCATACTTAATGACAGTAAAGCAACTAACCTTGGATTCAGAAACGTATTCTATTTACGCATTCACTGCTGAAAAATATTTGTCAATTATTAATGTTAATTTTACATTTCAATATAGGAACAATTAAATACTTACCATAACCTAACCTAATATCAGTAATTTAAATAACGAATGTATGCCTAGTTTTTAAAGTTTAAGCATCAATAAAGCTAACATCATAGCCTGACTCTACGACTATAAATAAATAAACAAACCTAACACATCTCAAACCTGAATAAACGGTTAAAATTAACAAAGTTCCGTACCTTAACGACAGCAAAGTAACTAACACAGCATACAAAATTGTATTTTCATACCCAGGTCTTACGAGCAATTCGTTTCAAGTTTGTATTTGTATTTCTGTTTCACTAGAGTTATCAGATACAAGTTGAAAAATTGTTCAAACTCCCTCCCACTTTACGAAACATTACGCAATACCTATGATTTTTGTTTGGTTGTTTTCGAAACATTAGGCTATACATTTGATTCTTGTTTGTCATAATAGATATAAATAAATTTATTAAAATATTAAAGCAGGTTTTTTTGCTAAGGCCTTTTTTGTTATAATATTAGCATGGTACTTTTAGATCTATTAGATAACAGCTAACATACCAAAGTTTATCCTCGGTAGAGAGTTAAACTAAGTGAACATAACATACTTTAAATAACACACAAATTACTGCACAATGAATAAAAACATCTCTTCACAGCAGCTTTAACCAATAAAGGTCACAAGGACTTTGGGGGAGTGAAACAAGTTCTTCTATTTTTTTATAAGCTATATTTTTTCTACTGAAAAGATATTATATAAATACATAAAAACATACGCTTTATTTTTAAACATATTAATTCATCTATTCATGGGACAGAGATCTGTATAACTTGAGTAAGTTCTTATATGACATATTATTATTATTATATATATATATATAGATATATATATATATATATATATATATATTATTATTAGTTATTATATATACATATATATATATTATAATATATATATATATATATTATATATATCACCCCTAAGGGGTGTAAGCGGGGTTTCAGGCCTCAGCCTAAAGGATGCCTCTACCTCCAGAGGAGTGGGGGCAATGCCCGTTTACACTTTACTTAGGGCAGATCCCCATTCTGTGGATTCACACCCTTCATAAGTATGCATCCCCTTTGGTGATCTCCTAAGTAGTGGGTACAGTAAGTAAGCTGACAAATCGCCTGTATGATGCGACAAGTACAAACCTATCAAATATTGTTTATGAAAAGCTTGAGATTGTTATACTTTGTTAATGTCTACTGTTTATTTTTGCTAATGTCTACCTTTATTCATAGTTCAAATGATGTTATATTTAATATGCATGACACTTGATGAATGTGGTATCAATTCAGTTCAAGATGCCGACATTTTGAAAGTTTTGGACACTTTGTTAGATAATGCGTTTTATCTTTTTTTTTTTTTTTGTCGA
>JABUQX010142447.1:2500-12500 GCA_015478945.1 Trachelipus rathkii
ATCTATATTTATATATATATATATATATATATATATATATATATATATATATATATATATACTATATATATATATATATATATGCTGTATATATATATATTTATATATAAGGTCATTGATAATGTTTCTTGTGGTTAAAGAAGTGGAGATAGAGTGTAATTGTTTTTGTGTAGAGGAGTCCAGTTTATTTGCGTGGAATACGAAATCTTTTTGGGTGGAGCTGGAGGTAATAATATTGTACTAAATTAAATGAAAGAGTTCGGAGCTGTTACCAAGTCCCATTGATGAACTGCGGAGCTCGGCGTCCGAGTCGTGTTCAGATAAAAGTTTTTCTTTTTTCATATATTAATTATTAGTATATGATATTAGAAAATAATTAAGATTGGAACGAAAGATACGAAATTTGAAAATATTAAAAATTAAATAATAAAATAAGCAAAAACGTTCATTTTGCATGAGAAAGAAAACGCATTTCAGTGCTAAAACGTGAAAGAATTTAAGGTAGGGTAAAAAATAATGTTTCGGGGAAAATTCGTTCCTAATTGATTTTTTTCATATATTGATTCTGTGTAAATTAACAATCCTAATCATAACGAATCGACAATGCAGTAAAACTCAACCTAACCTATATAGATCGACGATGCAGTAAAAGCTATACCTAACCTACATGGATCGATGCAGTAAGATTATACTTAAATTAAATGGATCTACTTTGCCGTAACTTTTTTCTCTTGTTTTCGGGTTCTTCTAAATAAGATTTTTTGCATTTACGGAGTCTTCTCGCTTCTCGGTAGCTGCCAAACGTACGATGCTTAAAAAAAGTACGATTTTATTAAATAATTACTTTTTTTATTTTTAAATTTTTGATCCTGTTTATTCTCACTGAAATTTATTGAAAAAATAAAAACAAATTTCACTGAACCATAAAATTCATAAGGATATATATATATATATATATATATATATATATATATATATATATATATATATATATATATATATATATATATATATATATATATATATATATATATATATATATATATATATATATATATATATATATATATATATATATATATTTATACGGTATAAAAACATGCTGAAGAAGTAATTTATTCTTACTAGTATTATACATTAATTAATAATTTTTTATTGATAAATAACATCGCTGAAATTTCATGGGGTTTTCCTTCCCTTCTTTTTGACTAGTATCCTTGATTTACTAAGTAATATTTAATTTTTATTAATATAAAAATGTCATGTAACGCTCACATAACTGTTATAGAAAGCTTTTCTTCATACAATTTTGTTTAGCTAAAAAAAACTGTTACTTATTAAATAAGTTTTCAAATTATATTTTCCTTTTAAAATTATTTTAATATAATTAAATAGTTTCCCTATTAAATTAAAATTACATTTTTCTTGTAAAATGTATTTCCAATATGATCAAAATGATAAATTTCGATACTTTTTCCATATATTAAAATAAAAAATAATATTTTTGTTTTTATTAAAGTATTTTAAAAAGAGTTTAAATTGTAAAATTGAGGTAGATACTTACAATTTAATCTAATGATATTCTTAGAAAAATCACGCTAATGTACAAAATTTTGATTTTAGTGATGCCAAAGAAAAAATTCATATTAATGAATCTAACACAGCTTTTCTCAGCCTTTTGTCTACCATGAAATTGATAAATATCAAATAATTTTTCTTACGGCGATATAAAAATTATCAAAATATATTGTAATAACAAAATGCACTTAATTTCCATATAATGCAATCGTGTCATACCCATTGGAACTTATAATGTAATTGTACAGTTATAATAAGTACAATAAACACTAAATTTAACGTCCGGCAAGTTGTTAAGTTTTAATTTAAATATATATATATATATATATATATATATATATATATATATATATATATATATATATATATATATACTATCTTCTATATATATATATATATATATATATATATATATATATATATATATATATATATATATATATAATTTTTGACTATTTTCTTTAACTATATCGTTAACAAATAATGTATTTATTAATTTTCATTGAGAAAAAATTGCTTTTAAAAAGGATAAATATGAAATAATAGGCCTCCAAATTTCATATTTATAACAGTTTATCGATAGACCCAAATTATGAAAAAAATCGACCCCTAAATTTCATGAGAACTTTATGAAATATTTGAAATGAAAAAGAAAGAAAAAGAAAATTGTAATTTAACTACACTGATCAGCCCAGAACAGAACTATGAATTTTCAAATTTATATAAAAGAATATCAATGACGTATTTATTTCCAGATTCTTTTTTTTAATTTAATAATGTTAAAAATAATTTTCCAGCTCTCACGTGTCAGTGATACACACTAAAAAATAATATAAATGCTATTTCCTAAGGTCTTTTAAAAAATAAAATAAAATCTATAAAAAGCCATTTGCTTTCTGTACATCGTTTACATCGGGGGTGGGATACCTTTTGCATAGCATGCGCCAAATTTTCACATACGGGTTCAGATATATATATATATATATATATATATATATATATATATATATATATATATATATATATATATATATATATATATATATATATATATATATATATATATATATATATATATATATATATATATATATATATATATATATATATATATATATAAAAAAAAACACAAAATATTTCTCTATTATTTATATTTTTAGAATTTTTTTATTTAAAAAATACGGCACTAATTTCTAATATGCATGATCATTGACGATGTTTTATTACAAGGTAATTTAAAATCATGTTTCAAATATGAGTTTTGGCGGGAAAATATATTGAATATGAGAGTCGACGCTACAAAAAAAAAAAAATGCATAAACATTACGATATTTGTTACATACTTCTTTATATCTTGCCAGATTTAACAAATTTCTGGATATAAAATGAATTTTTAGTTTTCTTTAAATAAATGCGATCGTAAGAAATATGCTGACCTAGCCCAGTTAAAATGTAAAATCTCCCAAAAAGTAGCCCGTAGCAGCGCGCCACTTATAATCATCCAATGCGCCACGTTTGGCGCATGCGCCACGGGTTGGCCACCCCTGCTCTAATACGTTCATTCTAAATTTTATCACATTGTGAAGAGAGGAAATATTTTTAGTCAAAGAACGTCATTTCTTTTTACAAGTGACACTGACGAGAGATGCGATAGCATAAGAAAGTTTTGCTAATGGCGAGTAACACCACGGTTTCTTCATAAAGTTTTTATATTCATATAAATATATATTAAAATATATAATATATATATATATATATATATATATATATATATATATATATATATATATATATATATATATATATATATATATATATATATATATAAATATATATATCTTTTAATATATATATGCTATATTTTTTTTTATATACATACTCATATATGTAGCAATTTATATATATATATATATATATACTATATATATATATATATAGCATATATATATATATATATATATATATATATATATATATAAAAAATCAATTTAAAACCACAAATATCTCAATCCATATCTCAAAAACTACAACAGCTACCGGGAAAAGGAATACATTGCTGGAATGCTGGTCCAATTTTAGTTAGGGAAATATATATATATATATATATATATATATATATATATATATATATATATATATATATATATATATATATATAGTATATATATATATATATATATATATATATATATATATATATATATATATATATAAAATATATATATATATATATATATATATATATATATATATATATATATATATATATATATATATATATATATATATATATATATATATATATATATATATATATATATATATATATATATATATATCTCAAAAACTACAATAGCTACAGCGAAAAGGAATACATTTTTGGAATCCTGGTAAAATTTTAGATAGGAAAATGTATAAAAAAAAATAAAAAATAAAAAAAATTATTGTTAATAATTATAGTAATATGATTAGAGAGCCTATTTAGAGACCTTTTATTGGTTACTCGTTATAATAAATAGACTTTCTATTAAATTTTGCTTTTTTAACTAAAGAATACCCCAAGGGTATACCGCACCGATGGCAGGAGTCGGGGTCTCTCGGCCTTCCGGGGAACTACGGGGTAGGACTAATTCCCCCCCTCCGGGGAGGGTCTCCGGAATCCCCGCTCTTTGGTATTTGGGTGTCGCGGGGGTTCCTCCGCCCCTCCCCTACGGGGTATGGAAAACGTCCCCCCGGTGTTCCCCGTCGGCTCGAGCCCCCTACATTGCCGTGTAATACCTTTACAAATAATATATATATATATATATATATATATATATATATATATATATATATATATATATATATATATATATATATATATATATATATATATATATATATATACTTTTATATATAACATATATATATATATATATTATGGCCCCCTTCTCTAAAAAATAGCAAATATTTTTTTTATTTTTTTTTTACATTTTCCTAACTAAAATTTTACAAGGATTCCAAAAATGTATTCCTTTTCGCTGTAGCTATTGTAGTTTTTGAGATTTTTTTTTTACAGTTTCCGCAATAAAATTTTACCAGGATTCCAACAATGTATTCCTTTTCTCTTTATTTGTAGTTTTTGAGATATAGATTGAGATAGTTGTGGTTTTAAACTATATATAAACATATATATATATATATATATATATATATATATATATATATATATATATATATATATATATATATATTTTATATATATATATATATATATATATATATATATATATATATATATATATATATATATAATTAACAAAATAATTATTTCTTATGATATATTTGATTTATACATATTTTACAGTTTTATTTAGCATATAATTGGTTTTATGGGTACCTTATTGTTTTTCTTTCAAATTAAGATATTAGAATTTAAATATAAAAATTATTTTTATCCGAAATGTGCATTAAGAACAAATAGTAGATGTTTATTTATTTTTAAATAAAACGAGTGTTTTATTAGATTCCTAGGTAGGAAAAAAAAACAACTTTTAAAAGAATTATATTCAAAATATGGGTTATCGCTGTCTTCATATTTTCTCCGCTTTTCGGAGGCTCGAGCCGTTGCCATTTGTAATTGATTAAAATCTAGCATAATTCAATGGCGATGATTCTTACACATTTTAAATTTTACATTATCTTTCATTTGTATTATGTAATGTATAAAAAAAAAAAAAAGAGAATTTTATCATAACTACAGAAATTTATAAAAGATCATTCGTTTCTATAAAAATGACTCGTGCTAGGCAGAGTAGGACGAGTGTTGGAGTCGCCTCTGATATATATATATATATATATATATATATATATATATATATATATATATATATATATATATATATATATATAAAAAATATTTGTTATATATTTATATATATATATATATATATATATATAAGTAGTGAGATTTTTTTTTTTTTTTCTTTTTCGTTTTTTTTTTTTTTAGATTTGCCGCTGATGTATATAAAAGTATATATATATATATATATATATATATATATATATATATATATATATATATATATATATATATATATATATATATATATATATATATATATATATATATATATATATATATATGATATATATATATACAAGACTCTATATATATATATATATATATATATATATATATATATATATATATATATATATATATATATATATATATATATATATATATATATATATATATATATATATATATATATGTCAACCGATCCCGAAAAAGATAGACGCTCTGATCCTCTTTCAACTATCGCCCTATAGCTCTCACCTGTATTCTATCTAAAATCTTTGAAACTCTTCTTAACTCTCATTTCCTGGATCATCTGGAGTCTCATTCCCTTCTTTCAGATCACCAGTATGGCTTTCGTCGATCGAGGTCAACTGGTGACATACTATCCTATCTAACTGATTTATGGTCTTCTGCCCTTAGGGATCATGGGGAGTCTTGCGTGGTGGCGCTTGACATATCCAAAGCATTTGACCGGGTTTGGCACGCGTCACTGCTCTCTAGCTCCCTTCCCTTGGGTTTCCTCCTTCTCTTTGCTTACTCTTTAGTTTTCTCTGATCGATCCATATCGGCACTTGTTGATGGAACGTCCTCTTCCTCCTTTCCTGTTAACTGTGGTGTTCCGCAAGGTTCTGTTCTATCTCCAACTTTATTCCTACTTTTCATCAACGATCTCCTCAGCTGTACTTCCAACTCTGTTCACTCTTATGCCGATGACTCAACTCTCCATTCTTCAACTCATTTCAAATCTGCTCCCTCTTTTGCTTCTAGAGTTGCCTCTCGTCTTCAGCTTTCCGATTCTATTCTTGCCGATCTGGATGGGATTTCCCGGTAGGGTCACCGCAACCTTGTAAAATTCAACTCTTTAAAAACTCAACTTCTCCACATCTCCCTCTCAAAAACACCTCCGACCTTTCCTATTTCTTTCGACGGCTCTAACGTCTCTCCTGTGAATAACATAAACATTCTTGGTCTTAACATAAACAACAAATTATCTTGGAAACCTCATATTTTCTATAAATATTTCTTAGGTGGCCTCAAAGAAGCTGGGAGTTCTGTTCAGGTTGCGGGAATTTTTTCCTCTGCACAGCTACTCCAGTTATATAAGGGCCTTATTCGCCCTTGTATGGAGTACTGTTCTCACATTTGGGGGGCTCCGGCTCCACCCTTCTATTGGATAGGGTTGAGTCTAAAGCTAAGAGACTAATAAACTGTCCCCTACTTTCAAACTCTCCTGACCCTCTATCTCTGCGACGTAACGTTGGCGCTCTATCCCTTTTCTATAGGTACTACGGCGGCAGATGCTCGGGGGAGTTGACCTCTCGCATTCCACCACCCTTGCGTCGCCCTCGTAGCACAAGGGGTGCCTTGCTCTCGCACGAATTCTGCGTGAGTATTGCGAACCCCAGACTTGTTCGTTGTGGTGCCTCTTTCTTTCCAGCTACTTCTGCTCTGTGGAACTCTTTGCCTTCTTCTGTTTTTCCAACTATATTTAATCTTCCTCTCTTTAAAGCCCACGTCTGCGCTCACCTGAGAACTTTGCGTTAGACTGGGGATTGGGTGGGTTTTTTTTTAATGTTTTATTTTCCGCCCCCTCCTTGAGAAGGGCCCAGCCCGTGAGTGGTGGTGATCTGTAAAAAAAAAATATATATATATATATATATATATATATATATATATATATATATATATATATATATATATATATATATATATATATATATATATATATATATATATATATATATATATATATATATATATATATATATGTTAATTTTTTATATATAATTTATATGTATATATATATATATATATATATATATATATATATATATATATATATATATATATATATATATATATATATATATTAGGTATATCAACAACAAAAAGATTCACCGGAACTTCTGGCCGGTACCTCGATTTGGAAGTTCGGTTCCGGCCGGAACTAGCTTGGTTCCGGCCGGAACTAACCGGAACTTTCTACTTTTCAAATGTCTTTCTTAATAAAATTCAGTAATTGATTTGTCATTTACACAGTTATGATTATGCATAAAAATAATATTGAAAATTGATATACAGTCGTCCCTCGTAGAACGCGGGGGTTAGGTTCCTGACCCCCGCGTTATAGGCGATATCGCGTATAACTTTAAACCCCCTGAAAAATCATTAATTTTAAAATTTTTACCTTTGTATAAGGTGAATAAAATAGCAGCAGTATTTTATTTATCCTTAATAATAATTGAATAAATTTGCAGATACAATGTTATTTACAGAACAGTATATAAACATATTTTATTTAGTTAATTAGTAGGATATTTATTACATTACAGTACAGTACTCTACATATCTTAAAATGAGCAAAAAAGTTTTTAGTTTTTTTAAATGAAAAAATATACAATGTACAAACCTTTAAAAAATTTGGAGATAAAATTGTTTTTATATATTTAATTGAATAGCCTGAGGACTGTAATATAAAATTTTAAAGTTTAGCCAATTGAGCACAAAAATAGTTTCTTTCAAATTGTAAATGAAGTTAAAGGTGTAAGAGATGAAGGCAGTCCAGAATCTGTAGGTTGTATTGGCTGCTTTTTTGAGAAATACATCGTTATTGGTAATTGACGCTTTTGCCTTTTTAGCTCACCAAATATTTCTTTTTTTTTTTCATTTCATTATCTTAACATATGTATGTATTATTTTTATTTTATTTTTTGCAATTTTAATTTTAATTTTTATCTTTTTAACATATGTATTACAGAATTTTAATTTTATTTTTGTAATTTTGTAATTTTAATTTTTCTTTTTATTATCTTTTTGCCAACCGCGGTATAGCAAGATCGCGTTCTATAAGACTGCGTTCTACGAGGGACGACTGTATGTGAACAAATATCATGATAAAATGACCTTCGACTCTATACTTTCGAAAACTTTAAATATGAAACAATATTTTCACACTCGAACGGGTAGCTTTAATACTCTAGAACGGGGTTGGGGATTTTTTTAATTTTTGAGTTTTTTATTTTTTTTTTTTTTAGACACAAATTGCTTTTTTTAATTATTATTTTTATAAAATTAGTTAATAATCCTAATTATTGCCTAATTAATAATAAGTTTGGTAAATATAATTATTTAGTTTAATTAAGTTATTTAAATTATATATATATATATATATATATATATATATATATATATATATATATATATATATATATATATATATATATATATATATATATATATATATATATATATATATATATATATATATATATATATATATATATATTTTTTATATACTGTATAATATCTGAGTACTCTAATTTTATTTATTTCTTTATTAAAAATGACTTGAAACAACATTGATGAATTTACTTATTATGTAGATGAAATAAACTTATCATTAATTAGGTAATAGCTAGGATTAATTATTAATTTAGAAAAAAAGTGGCTCTAAAAAAAAAAAAATCATGATTTTAATAAAAAAAAAAATACGTAAAAAAATCAGTTGATTTAAATATTTGATCTTTTTTGTGCCAATCCTGCTCTAGAATCTAGACCTTGGGATAAATAAAATTTGTACAGGGCATTATTATTATTATTATTATTATTATTATTATTATTATTATTATTATTATTATTATTATTATTATTATTATTATTATTATTATTATTATTATTATTATTATTATTATTATTATTATTATTATTATTATTATTAAAAGAAATTAACTTTAAGTAGAAACTACTACAAAACAAAATATTAACTAAACTGTTTAAGCAAAAATTTTTAAAAATTTTAAAACAAGATTCCATAATTTTCTTACTTAAAATGAATTTATTTGAATTTTGAAATGTTGTGGTGTAGGAAAATAAGTTGCTTTCCATGTTGTGGAGTTAAACGTCATCTCTTATCCTCAAACACGTTACCCGCTTCTGAAAAAGCTTTTTAAACTTTGAAGACCCGTAGAACTTTATATAAGTTGCGTTTCCAGAAGCCCGACTGCAGCCCGGGCGGGCACACAGGCGCACATGCATCGTTTCCAGAGCCCGTTTGCGCACTTCTACGTCACGTAAACGTCACAGTCAGGCGCCCGTTGTTAAATCCTCGATTTCGGGAATTAATAAACGGGCGGGCTGCGCGGAAAAATACTTTGTTTACAAACAAATCTTTTTACAAAACATGTGTCGGAAATGGCTTGCCAAAATTTTTTAATATTTCAGTTAACTTTTATATTAAGGATACTAATATATCGTATCATTTCATAAAATAGATACATATAAATTATAAGAGTCATGGGCGTAGGCAGGATTTTATTTAGGTTTGTTAAAGATAAAGATATATATATATAAGTATATATA